>JNBS01001050.1:8992-27207 GCA_002081575.1 Thraustotheca clavata | reverse complement strand
CAACGACTTGTTTGTTCAATTCTGAATTGCGGATTTCATTTTTTAGATGGTTCAAGCTGCACCTTGCTGGCAGATTTTGGCCAGTTCAATTTGGATATTGTTTCTTACACTCAAGTAGAAGTGGCATTCTTGCTAACTGCTTGTAAACTTGGCATGCTGGTGGTAAAGTTTTCGTTAGCGAATATAGTGTATGGAAAGAAAAATTCAACACAATATGACACGATTACATTCTCACATTCCAGGATCAATCAATGGACTGTGGAACAAGTAAATCTATCAATACTGTTGTAACTAACAACATTTACGACAGTGAATGGATTAATATCATCGACCAGACACGACACATAGGACACGTTTGGTTTTTACAAGCTATAACACTATGCATTTCCTATGGTATTGATGATGACATTTGGTTTCGAAGACAAGGGCACGGTTGAATTCCTGTTTTAGCAAATGTGTTTTAGACCATAAAGCAATTTTTACCTAGCATGAAGATAAATGAGCACTGTTGACGGATTGAGTGCGATTGTTGCTGTCAGTCTTTTCACGCGTGTATAACAATGCCGATTAAAGGGAGCAATGTAAAAGAAACTTTAATTCTAGGTAGGTGATACCTGAGATGCATTTGGAGATGAGTAGAGTATTAATACTATGTTTAAGCATTAAAAAATGCTATTAGAATCCAATTACGTCATTGCTATTTCAACATTCGATGTTCAAGCAATCATCAATTAAATCTTTTTATCCAAGTACGAAAAGGACTAGGAAGGACTTATTATATAGAATGAACTTGCGTATGATTGGGTGTGATTCAATACAAGGCTGGTGATTGGTAGATACTTTTTCAAGCTCATCATTTTGTTCAAGGAGGAAGCAAAAGGTACTATCGTGCTAGCAAACGAGGAGCAAGAGAAAGACCCACTCATGAGGAGAATTGCAAGCGATTCTATGAAGGAATGGCTGCTAAACTTACAGCTTGGTAATGTAATCATCCAGATTCCAACGTGATGAACCCCAAGTTGATGCAATTAAATCAGATTGCAAAGGAGGCTTATGAAAGACTGGGACTAAATTAGATTTATGGAAGCAATTGAAAGGAAGATAAAGATACTATTACCTATTAAAGATTCAACTTGCAAGTGCACAAAAGGTTGTAATTCAATGAGATGCAGTTGTAAACTATGTGATAAGCTGTGTGGTAGTTGTTGTCAGTGTAAATCATGCACCGACAAGTCAACGTCAAAGGCATCAAATTAACTAAAACTAGCAGTCCTTAATGATATCCTCTTAATACATCAATATTCGACTTTGCATTTATCATCTATCCTTATGACAGAGCTACAAAGTGGCTTAGACCAAACTACGCATCAAACACTAAAACAAGATAATTGGATTTTTAGTGACCTGTAAACTATCAAGTAGGCTAGTATACAACACAATTTGAAGTTACAAGATTCATCATGCAGTGGCTCCTCATAGCTCTAGTAGCGCAAACTTACGCATGGACACGCTTAAATCGTGCAGATCCTAATGCTCTATTGAGCTTACGCTTTGCTCTACACTCTGCAGCTCCACAAGCTCTTGAAACCAAGTTGTTTAATATCTCAAATGTGAATTCGCAGTCGTATGGCAAATACCTTTCAATCGATGAAATAGCTGAGCTAGCAGCACCTTCAGAAGCAGCTACAATTGCTGTTGAGTCATTGTTGAGCGCCTACAATGCTTCACACACTCGTTCTAGCCATGGAGATTATTATCAAGTTGAAATGTTGATTGGAATTGCTGAAAATATGTTTGCTACAAAACTACATGTCTTTCAAAAAGACTCTCGTAGCATTGTACGACCTCATGGAAGCTATAAAATACCTGATACCATTCGGGAGCATGTGTATTTGATTGATGGATTGGAATATTTTCCTACAAACTATAAACGCCAAGCTCAACAAGTTATTTCAACGTCTGCTAGCATTACACTAGATGTGATTAAACAACATTACTCTTTGCCTAAAGATCATGATCCTTCTGATGCTCGCAATGGTTTTATCATTGGAGCTTTTCTCAAAGAAACATATCGAGATTCTGATATTTTGAACTATTATCAACGTATTGCAATGATTAACCATGAAGAAACTCAATAAATATGTAGGCAATGGAGTGAAATCAACTAAACTTCCTCAAAGTGTAAAATGTGATGGAAATGGAGGCGATGGGTTTGCTGGAACTGGTGAAGCTTCTTTGGATATGCAACTTGTTATGGGCTTGACACAAAACACTGATGTTTCCATCTACTGTTATGATGCTAATAGAGATCCAAGTCGTCCATTTGCAGATGATAATCAAGAGGTACTGAAATGCAAACTGTGAGCTTAATAACTTTATGATTCTGTAGCCATTTGTGAACTTTTTACAAGATGTAAACAGCCTTGAGATTCCTCCATCAGTTGTCTCCATTAGGTGAGATTATCTTGAACAATTTAACATAATTTGTGATTTAGTTATGCCGATGATGAGTGTGCTATTCCAGAAGCGTATATCACTGCATTAGATAAAGAATTCATCAAAGCTGGGCTAAGAGGAACTACTGTGGTGGTTGCAAGTGGTGACAATGGTGTTGTTGGTAGCATTCTCGTGTCATTTTGTGGAGAGCCTCTTTGTTCTCGCTACCAAGTACAATTATACCTATTGCCAAGATTTACATCTAGATAGACTGGATATCCATCGTCATCACCATTTGTACTTTCAGTTGGTGCAACCCAAATTCTAAATAGCCCATCTCAAGTTGACAAATTCAACAAAGAAATTGCTGTCTCGACAGACACTTCTGGTGCTATCACCACAGGTAGTGGGTATAGTTGGTATGCTAATAGACCTGAATATCAGGTATGTCCAGAATATTTTGCTAATCTAATTCTTCGTTAGGACAAGTTTGTATCAGAATACAATGAAGCTCATCCTAAACACGCAAAGTCTACTTTGTTCAATCAAAAAGGTCGAGTGTTTCCTGATGGTAAAATTTAAGATAATGTTGTTGGTATAAACGCAATATTAGTTGTGGCTGTTGGTCATGATATCCCAATCTATGTCAATGATCGACTGCAGTTTACCGATGGCACTTCTGCATCTGCCCCGATTGTTGGAGCACTACTAAACCATGTGAATAAATATCGACTCGATAATGGCTTGAATTTACTTGGCTTTATCAATCCATACTTGTACAAGGTATTATTTTCCATTTACTAATGTTAACAATACTTTTAGCTGTATGAGGTGTGCCCAGGAATCTTTCGTGATATTACAGTCGGCAACAATAAATGTGGTGGCCGTGGTCAAACATGCTGCTCGACAGGATTTGAAGCTGGAACTGGTTGGGATCCTCTAACAGGTATTTTAAACTATTAATGTAGTTTTGTCACCTTACCACATATAGGTCTTGGGGCAATCAAGTACCAAGAATTTGTTGATAATATGATGAAATGCGAAGCTCTCATGCATAAAAAACAATCTTTCGTTGGTGCCTCTATCACCAAGTAATTATCTACTTTGCTGCGTCCATCGACTGATTTTAGCTAGGCATAATGTGACTGCTTACGTTGCACTTGGCATTGTGCTTCTTGCAGCTATGATAGCTGTATTTGCTACTCGAACTACCGTTCAAGATGATACTGCGTACAAATTAGTTGATGGTTAATTCATATCTGTATTATGATAATTGCATAAAACATAGACATTCGTGTGGGTGTCTTAAATCTATAATGTTGGAGAGCTCATTGATATTATCTGTCATTCTCGTCTAACCACAGTTGAATACGCTCGATGCAAGTATCACCATCTACAAAGATAGGACTCAATACACTTCAATTTTGAAAGCAACCTGTGGCTTCATGAATTTCGAGCCATGGTGCATACAACAATTCATCTGCTGATGAACGATCCCGCGTCTAGGCAAGCTTTAGTTACAAATCCCATATATATGAATACATTTTTCTTTAGACATGCATCAAGAAAGTCGCGAAATTCATCAGAGAATTCTAAACAAGAAAAATTACACTTATAAGATTGAGTTATTACCTTTATCGGATAGTGCTGGAGGTGGGCCTTCAATAATAGATTGAACAACCTAAACTGTGTAAGATAACAATGCAAATAGGATTACTTCAATATAACTCGAACAATTGCCGAATGGGTATTTAGATGTTGCACATTCCATTAACACAAGCCCCAAACTCCATATATCAGAAGTATAACTACAATCGTAAGCTTAACTAGTAGATAATTTTTACTCATATGGAAGATTTTGAACTCGTTCTGGGGACATGTATTTAAATGTACCAACAAAAGTATTTGCCATATCAAATGTACCATTAAGTTCTCGTGCAAGTCCTACGATCAAATCAGTAAAATAGCACAATATTTTCGATTACCAAAATCAGTAAGCTTTACATAGCCTGTAGTAGTTAGTAGAATATTTTGTGGCTTGATGTCCTAAAGCACGTAAAGTCAAATACTCATATATTTCATACACGATGAAAATGGCGTTGATTTTGAAGATGCTGTAGCCCACTCAAGATTTGAAATGTCATACAAGCAAGTATTGACTCTGGAATTGGTCCAATCTACAAATAAGTCAATACGATAAGACATAGATTAAAGACTTTTTTGACAACATTGTCTAAAGAACCCATATCACAGTATTCAAGAATTAAGCTCAATGCTTGATCTTTGAAATAGGCTCCATAAAAGTCAACAAGCCTTAAGATATATGAGCTATAATGTTCATAACTTAATTAATTACCATGGTATACGTATGCTGTACAGCGTTTGAATTTCTGTGATGATTTGATTTCTTTGGCTTTTGTCATATACATTATTCACAGTCTAAATGTCGTGAGTAAATATTCACATTCAAACAACTCAATAACCTTAATGGCGTAAAATTTGTTTGATTTGGAATCATGAGCCTTGACAACATTTCCACTACATCCTCGACCCAAAAGACTAACTTGTTTAAGTTTTGTATGATCAATGCCTTTTATCTATACAAATGTTAAGAATTTTTTAAAAATATTGGTATACCTTTAATATTGGTGAATCATCTTCTCTTCGTCTAGTTATTCGCACTCCATCACTGTTCATCATTTTGTTAAGGACGCATTATGTAATTACAATAGGAAATAGGTGATTTGTTTAAAGGATATATTGATTGAAATATGCCCTTTACGAAAAGTAGTCTCCCCAATATCACACGAACACTCAAGTTCATCTTTTTCTTCATTCATCTTTCCAGAATCATCATCATCATCTACTTGTAAATTCAATGGTATATGTAAGCGTCGCATTCGTTTTGTATTTTTGGTACTATTTACTG
Source organism: Thraustotheca clavata (assembly GCA_002081575.1). Lineage (NCBI taxonomy): Eukaryota > Oomycota > Saprolegniomycetes > Saprolegniales > Achlyaceae > Thraustotheca > Thraustotheca clavata. The sequence goes on along the minus strand of JNBS01001050.1, from coordinate 21,842 downwards.
CTTGCACTATAGTTACTATTTCAAAAACTATTTTACATATTAATCATGCTACATTAAAACATTATGAACGAAATATTTTTCTATTGCAGATTTTAAGTTTTATTTGTCTAGTGAATTATACGACGCAACTTTCGTATGTTGGGATCATGTATCTAAATCATCTTTAGTGAAATAAAATTTAGTTATAAATTACTTGATGTTGACAAAGGCATCTTCTCCACCATGGCGTTCCAAGATATACAAGGTCTCTGTGATTAAATCTCCTAGATTTTCATTGCGTTGTTGTCCATAATCAATTGCATCACCACAGTTCACTAAAACCATAAATTGTATATCAACTTTATACTTCGTTAAATACCTCGTTTCGTAATAAAAAGATTGAATATCGTCAAAAGCTGACGATAATAGGGCACAAGAGCTTCTCCCGCGTACGGACAAAGCAAAACAAGCTTCTGAAGTACTTTCATTTGAATGCAAAGTACTAAAGGGTTTCTCGTCATTAAATTTTGTTTCATCGGTAAAATCAAATGTGGTATTGTAGTCAACGGTCGATCACCTCCTTTTTCCAACAAATCCAGTGTTCCATTCAAAGCAAGAAACTTGTAAGGTTCATCCAATTCCCTCAGTCCTTCAAAGAACAATGGCAAATAGTGCGTATAATCTAGTGTTGTAATATCGACTTGCCTAGATAAAAAAATGATCAAAAATCGACTATTTTATCAATTACCATTGCACTTTTCGTACAGCTCCATTAAAATTCACTCTTAATGGAAGATCACCTCGATCATCTACATAAAAATCAATCTTAAATTGATTCAATTCCATACAAAAGTAGCGAAATTTCGTTTTTTCAATTGTTCTTGACTTGAATGCTCCTGTTGATTTTGGTTTTACTTCTTTAACAGAATTTTGGTGTGGTTGCTGATTTGAACGTACACGATTAGTACTACTTATCGTACTCTTTTGTATGTCTTTTAATCGAGATTCCCCTTTATTTTGTCGTCTTTCCATCCTATCTTGAACCGACGTGATACCGTTGACAACTGATCCTATATCAAGTATGATGAAAACCGTTACGAGATCAATCAATCAAAACGGCAAACTGAGTCACTCCTTCAAGCTTTTAACGTGACTACTTCAACTTTTTCCATTGACCTGATATCACAAATTCGCAAGCTAACAAACTATCAATCAATACAAATTTAATAATTACTATACGTCCTATTTGGTGATAAAATTGATACCATATTGGTCACATTCGTATAGAGCAGATGGACGAAGAGTGGATTCCCAACGACGATGACATTGCGAGTATTCTAGCTATTGATCGAGGCTATGGACAAGTTTGTGCTCTATACAATTGTATCTAGTGTCTTAAAGCTAACATAGGCACCAAATAGCAACAGTAAAAAGAGAAAATGCGACGACAGATCGGATGAATCGAGTAGTGAAGACGATGGAGCTGATTTAGAAATGGAAATGGAAAGACAAATGCAAAGACAAGTACAAGATGTACATGCTATAAGAAGACTTAAACATCGTATTATTTCAAGAAAATCAAGAGCCAAGAAAAAAAGAGATATGGAAGCACTTGCTGCTCATGTACAGGAATTGGAAGCCAAAGTGAAGCAATTACAAGCATCTTCTAGTGTGGCTCTTGTAAGTACTTCAGGTGTAGTTGATCGAAAAACAGCATACCTACGTCTTTTTCAAGAAGCTGATCGATTACGAGAAGAAAATCGGAATTTACAACAAGCTATAGATAAACACGTCGGGTTTGCTACATCTGTACAATCATCAATTGCTGCTGTTGAAAAATGGGAAAAAGAAAATATTGTGCTTGCAGCTCTTTGTGATTTCGTGGTCTTTCATGCTTTATCAACTGTACAATATGAATGTCTTCGCCAAAAAGTTTTAAACGAATGCAATCGATTATTACAACATCATGGAGATAATGCTCATGTATTTCAAGGATGGACAGATCATCGAAGGCTTGAATTTCCTCCTCAAGGCACTCCTTATCAACCTACTAATCTCTCGCAACCAAACAGAATTGCTTGGGTTTCATCTAAAACAATCGTCTTACCAAGACAAATTTCATTACGACATGTCATGGAAAAAACATGGAATTTATACCATTCTTTAGCTGCTTGTCAAACGGTAATTCCACATTTACGAAAGCTAGAGGTTCTTGATGCTATTGAAAAGTCTTTTTCATTCTTTTGTAGGTTCTTCAAACTATTAATGATGATGCTTTTGTTGTACGAAGAGACTTTTTGTTTCCTCATGCGAAAACTCAACGAGTTCACTACACAACATTACTTGTGCTGCGAGAGTCTTCTTCAGTATAAATTGCCATGTTTGTAGTCTATTCCTAATACCTCATGTTAGGATGGAGGATATACACTATCCATGAAGACAATGGATAGCCCGATTACAGATGAACCTTTGGGAGATAGTGAAGCATGGTTGAGCGAATGTGTTGAGTAACATTGCCATGATATTTTAAACTAATAAGGTGTGGTAGGATAACACTGCAGCCTACAACAGTATCATCACCACAAGATGCCTGCCATGTAGTTTGTCGAGGTTATCAAGATTATGCAATTCCTTCATATGCCAAAGCAGCTATGGTCGAACTCTTGGCTGTACTGCTGAAATGGGAAGACTATGTGCAAGAATAAAGCTACTTCCTTATACAATACACAATCTTGTCATGCAATTACGCTTCATCATCGTCTGATTGATACGACATTCGAACGTCAATGTCTTCCATGTGAACTTCCGATGCAGTCACAATTGGTGTATCTGCAATCACTTTCAACATGCCAAGTGCATGGAGAGCTTTTAGTTTAGTACGTGCTCGACGCCATTTGGCTTGAACCTAATTCAAACACGTAAGAAATCATGATATAGTTTTGATTCTACCGTCAGGTTGGCATGGATACGGAAGCATTCCATAAACTCATTGATGTTAATTTCATTATCATGACTGAAGTCGAGTGATCGCATGAGTTCTTCAGGGTTTGTAAATGGCTTCATATTCGGTGGTAAATGCGAATTGAGAATTTCAATGCCAGCTTTGAATTCTTCCAAGTTAATTGTACCATTGCCATCTCGATCAAACACTTGAAACAATGCTTCGAGACGTTTACGATACCGATACATGTTGTTAAACATGCTACGACGTTCAGTCTAATCCAAATATTAAAACAATTTTAAGAAATTAGTTTTACCGTTGTTGTATCATTGTCATTGGTCTCGACTTGTCCAGCAGTTTGGTATCGATCAAGGAATTGAATGTAGTTGATCATTTGATTTGAGTCCATTGAAGTCAAAAGAGGTCGAATAGCTTGCCAATTTAGTTTCAATTGCAATTCAGCTTCCATAATCAATTCCCATTGATTCAACGAAACCAAAGATGTTTTTTCAGCATCTGCCTCTTGGAATTTTTGAAGCAATTCTTCACGGTGGGTAATAATGACAGCAAAAAGCCCTTCCAAGTTGGAAGCTACAATATCGGTCTCTGAGGTAGTTGCCATATACTGGAAGAAAGATGGTTTGGCATTGAGAGATTGAGGGATTCGCATAAAGCAGCCCATATTGTTAGCAGCACCACAGTAATTACTTGCAGAAAACAACGTCACAAGCATGCCTAGTTGAAGATAGAAAAAATCTTCATGCCGTAAAGGTTATACCTTTAGCTCCATAAGGCCAGTCAAAGCCTTTAGGAACACATTCGTGCGAACGAATGACCAATTCAAGCCGATTCTTTACCATAAATTTGTAAACATGATCAGGGCCATAGTTAATTCCTACGAATACTTCAATACAATTGTAATTAAATGGCAAGAAATACCTGCTCCGCGTGCATTTTCTTTCCATCCAGGAGCAGCTGCAGGATCACTCCACAATATATCTTTCACTTTACGCATGTGCTTAAACATCTTTTTCTCTTCCTTGGTACGTCCATTATCTCGATATTTGGCAAGATCATAGTATTGCCGAGGTAATTTTTGAATATCTTCCAAAGTAATCGGCTCACGAGTGACTCCACCGTGGAGAATCAAGATTCTCTTGTCCAGCACTGTTGCCAACTATAGAGATAGTTAAATTTTACACCATTCACCGATAGAATACTGGAAGCCACTTGAAAACGATGCAGTACAAGTTGTACACTTCCATATCATACTTGGCAGCACATTCCTAAATAACTTAAGTACTTAACTAGCAGCTTTAGTATACTTTCATGAAGCCAAACACTTCAGTAATTGATCTATTGTCAACATAGAAAATATATGATAAAATTTAACGTACTTGTCTTCATGATTTCCTCGATTAATGTGTACAAAATCAGGATACACGAGCATCCACGTAAGAATGATAAGAGAAACTTCAATAGATCGACTACCACGATCCACAATATCTCCATTAAACACATATGGATTTTCAGGAGATGGATAGCCATTTTCTCTCAAAATCAAAAGCAAATCATCCAATTGCCCATGCAAATCACTATTCTCGTGTAAATACGCATCAAATCATATATTTCTTACCCAATAATGGTAATATGAGGGGCTGGAGCAATGGAAAGATAAGTGACATTAGGTTTTCTTTGCAGCCGATCCAAACACGTGTGTAAAATCTGCATCACGTATGACTTATGTAGCTTTTGACCACGTTTAAAGCTTTCCACCAGTGCAATAGCATCCTACAATATCCAGTAAATAACATAATTAACATCATTTCCTTTACTTCACGAGTAATTGGATCATGCAAACGAACACCTTCATAAAGTTCTGTGATATCAATCGTAGATGGTGGCTGTGTCGAGATAGCTAACTCCAAGCTTGGAGGTGCTTTTGGAGCTTCACCAAGTTCATTTTCTTTAACTCCAGGCATATGATCATGCAAAGCTCTTAAAAAAGATGACAATTCGACCTAAATGCTTAGTTTTGCACATAAAAGCCCTAAATCTTACCACATCGGCTTCTTCTTTATTTTCAAGGTCATTGAAGAGCTAGAATTACTTTAAAGAAGATAATTTTCAGCTTGAAATACCTTCCATTGTGTATTCGTAAAATGTTCATCATCTTGGACCGTAGAAGCTTCGGAATCGGACTCTTTGGACGAAGGGCTCTTAGCTGAAGGGGACACAAGAGTCTCTGTATTTCTACTTGGAGTCATAGGCTCATTGCTTTTTCTTCTTCTTCCAGTTCCATTTGCATTCCCCATTCTATTCTCTTCTTATCCCTCTCTAATGGAGAATAATACACACTAATTACAAAACAAATATCTTTCCACGAAAAATAGTGTTAGCGTAAATAGTGTGAAATATTATTTGATACAGGGCCTATGTCTTCTTATGTAATAGAGATCTAATCACTCAGCTCTATTTTCATTAATACTTATTTTCATGAAAATCAACTATGTATTTAGTCAATACGAGATATGTTTATGATCTACGAAGAAGCTGTATGTATAGAGTACATGAATTTAGCTGGTTTATGACGAAAATAATAGTGCTTGAAAAATAGGCCTACTTTAGTGAAATAGAGCTATCCCTGAATGTAAATACAAATTCATTAGATTAATGAAAAGTGTAGAAAAGTTAATGCAAAAATGTTGAATCGATGTTCATGATTAGAGATGGGAATGAATTAAGCAGCAGACGTGGGTTCAGCTTTGACACTTTTGAGAACACCGAGGTGATACATGGCCTTGAGCTTATTACGAGCACGTCGCCATTTAGCTTGGACAGTAAGATTAGCATGAAGACGGAAAGATTCCATAAACTCATTGATATTAATGCGATTGTCATGGCTGAAATCAAGAGCACGCATGAGTTGTTCGGAGTGTTCAAAAGGTAGAATGTCTTTGGGTAAATGTTGATTGAGCACTTGTAAACCTTCTTGGAGTTCATCAAGAGTGATTACACCATTTCCATCTTTGTCCAAAGTACGAAAGAGAGCTTCAAGACGATGACGATGACGGTATAATGCATTAAAGACTTGGCGTTTGGCTGGCGGAGCATTTTCATTAGTAGAAGATTGATAACGATCCAAGAAATTCATGTAAGGCACCTAAAAACCATGAATACGATAAGAAACAAAGTGAAATACTTGATTGTTTTCTGCTGTCGTCACAAGAGGTTGAAGCACAGCCCAGTCCAAAGACATATTCAATGTCGATTCCATAATAGTTTCCCATTGATTGAGAGAAACAAAGCCCGTAGCACCTTTATCAACAGCTTCAAATGCACTCTTAAGAGCAGCACGATTAGATAGAATAACAGAGTAAAGACCATCCAAATTTGTAGCAACAAAGTCATGCTCAGAAAGCGTAGCTCTGTAAGGTAAAAATGTTGGAGTTTGAGTAGCATCGGCAGGAATGAGCATAATAGCTCCAGCATTTTGAGATCTTGTGTAATTTGAAGCTGAAAAAATAGTCAAGACCATTCCTTTATCTCCATACGGCCATTCATAACCCATAGGAACACATTCGTGGGAACGAACAATTAATTCCAAATTGTTGACTTGAAGAAATTCTTTAGTGAGTTCTGGGCCATATTGAATACCAGCTCCTCGAAAGCTTTCTTTCCATTGTGGTTCAGTGTATGGATCACTCCAAAGAATATCACTGATACTTTGCATAGCTTTATCTGCCTCCGAAAGTGCTGTGCCAGTCTTGAAAGACTTGTTGGTATGCTTTGAACCTGCAAATTCATGACGTGGAATAGCATTCCATTCTGCCATATTGGAATGCCATCGAGGAAGACCTCCATGAAGAACAAGAATACGATTGTCAATCACAGTGGCAATCTAATCAAATAGTACTAAAATGTATCATTTATAATCAAACATACTGGTAGTTGTTCAAAGCATAGCGAACATAAATCATAAATTTCTTCATCATATTTGGCAATACATTCCTACAGTATGTAAGCATAGAATAATGGAATATATCATTTTTACTTTGCGAAATCCAAATCGTTCATTGACTGAACGATCTTCATGATTACCACGATTAAGAAAGACATGACCAGGATAAACAACAAAGAATGAAAGTAAAATCAATAAAACTTCAATCGAGTATCCTCCACGATCGACAAAATCACCGTTAAAGACATAAGGATTCTCAGGTGATGGTAATCCATTTTCACGTAATATCAACAATAAATCATCCAATTGTCCATGCAAATCTCTAACAATATACACATTAATTTTCATGATATAATAATACTATTGCAATACCCAACAACAGTAATATTTTTGGCTGGAGCAATAGAAACATGCTGAATATTAGGTAAATCTTGTAGTAATTTTGTTGCTTCACATACAATTTGCACCACATATGAACGATGCAATTTAATCGATTTTTTAAAATTGTCAATCAAATCCACAACATTCTAATCCAAAATAAGTTTCATTCTTATTCGATTTCTTATACCTTTGGCGTCATCGGTTGTTCCAACCGAACTCCTTTGTACATGTCTGAAATATCAATCGTGCCAATGTATTCTTCTGAGCTTACAATCTTTTGTAGCGTAGGTTTATTAGTTTTTGGTTTTTCCAATTCAGGCATATGATCTTTCAAAGCTTGTAAAAATCTTGACACTTGTAGCTATTCATTTCAATCAATAACTTTATCAATAAAGAATTTGAATTCTTACCACATCAGCTTCTTCTCTGTTTTCCAAGTCATGGAATAGCTACAAATACAATGAAATACTATTTTTCAAACATTTTTCTACCTTCCATTGTTGAGTCGTTTCTGCCATTTCCAATGAAGTTTGAGGAGCGAGAATACCTCCAACTGACTGCGAACGATGGGGTCTGTCCTGCTTGTTCCCCATCACTTTTTTTTAGTCAATTGCCTACTAACTACACTGTACAATTGTTGCCATTTTGACAACCAGATGCTATTGAAACAGATGTGTTACATAATGCCTTTATACAAGTGCAATGATTATCTTAAAGAGACACGGGTTTCAACGTAACTGGAGCTATTTGTAGTTTTCGCGCCTTTTCTCGATGGGCGGAGCATCGTCAACGCAGAGGCAGATGCAGGAGCTTCAGGATGCTTTAAAGTCCAAAGAAGCAGAGGTAGAACGATTGAGAGTGCTTACAAAAGCTCTTGAGGAAAGTAAAAGTGATGGCCCAAGCAAGGAACATCATGTGAGCCCTGCTGTGAGAGCTTCAGTGCTTATGCCCATGTCTGTGGATGCTGCAAGAAGCCAAAGAAGCCAAAAGCACATGGATTTATCATTCCAGGATGCAGCACCAAAACTTAATGATGCGAATGCAATGAAACGAAGAGTAGAAGTTAGTGCTGAGATTATCATGACTAAAAAAGTGGCTGGGTATGAAAAAGTCATCTATCCAAAATCTGAAGCTTCTAAAGAACTCATTTTAAAGGTTATTATGCTTTATATGATAGAAATATGATTCTTGTGTAGGTGATTCAACAGAATATACTTTTTAACGGATTATCACTTGGAGAACAAACAGATTGTGTAGACGCATTTATGTGCGTTGAAAAAGACCCTGGAGTTGAGGTAGACAATGTTAGTATTGCTAGTTTACTGATTATGAATAGGTTATTACACAAGGTGATCAAGGTGATCATTTTTACGTCGTTCAGTCTGGTATTATAGACTATAGGATCATGAATATTGACCAATGTATTGGTTAGGTACACTTGATATTCTTGTGTCACTGAAAGGAAATATTCCGATCAAATTTGGACAAATGGTACCTGGTATGGGTTTTGGGGAATTAGCATTACTTTGTAATACTCCACGAGCAGCTACAATTAAATCAACAACTCGTTGTGTACTATGGGCACTGGATCGAATTGTATTTCGTAACATTTGCACATATCACGAAAGCATTCGTCATGAAAAAGCATTTCAATTTTTACGTGGGGTCTCAGTATTTGATAAATTATCGTCTGCAGAACTTACTCGTGTGGCTGCTGCAATGCAATGGGAAGAATATAATCCAGATACTGTCTTATTACGTGAAGGTGAAGTTGGAGATTATTTTTACTTGATCACTTCAGGTGAAGTATGCGTTAGTAAAAGAGACCCAGTAACACAAGAAGATGAAGTATTGCGTTATTTGATTGTCGGTGAACATTTTGGTGAAATGGCTCTTTTTAAAGATGAAACACGATCTGCCACTTGTACAAGTACTTCAGCAGTACAACTACTCACTTTAGCTCGTGAACACTTTTGTGCATTATTAGGCTCTCTCCAGGTATATTATTTGATATGTATCATAAATTAACTTGATCATAGGAATTAATGGAAAGGTCTGAACAACCACAGTCACCATCAAAGAAAAATTCTCTTGCATTAGAAGGTCGACATTCAATCAAATATGCTGTGGATGTTGAGCTTAATGATCTTGAAATTATTCAAACTCTTGGATCAGGAGCTTTTGGTCGAGTTAAACTTGTCCAACACCGAGATTCACATGAAACATTTGCACTTAAATGCCTTGTCAAGTCTCATATTGTCGCCAACAATTTGAAAGAGCATGTTGTGAATGAAAAACGAGTTATGATGATGCTTGATCATCCTTTTATTCTTAAACTCCATCACACTTACAAGGATAGCACATATGTATATTTTCTTCTTGAACTTGCTTTGGGCGGTGAACTATTTACTTTTTTACGTCGTCGAGAAAAATTTGATGAAGTAAGTGCTCGTTTTTACATTGCTTCCGTTGTACTTGCATTTGAACACATGCATGGGAAATCCATCGCATATCGTGATTTAAAGCCTGAAAACCTCATTCTTGATGCTCGAGGCTTTCTTAAAGTAAACTTTATATCATTATCAAATCTAATAATGAATCAATAGGTTGTGGACTTTGGGTTAGCTAAAGTAGTGCATGATCGAACTTGGACACTTTGTGGAACACCAGATTATTTGGCTCCTGAAATCATTTTAAATCGTGGGCATGATAAAGCTGTGGATTATTGGGCTCTTGGTATTCTCATATACGAACTCATTGCTGGAACTGTTCCTTTTTACGCTGAAGATCCGATGCAAGTTTATTCTTTGGTCTTAACTGGTAACATAAAGTTTCCAGTGTACTTTGGGTATGATAACACTATGCTTGAAAATCTAATCATTTGATTCTAGACGAACGTGTGTGGATTTAATTCAAAAACTTCTAACTCAAAACCCTGTACGACGTATTGGCAACTTAAAACACGGGGTGCATGATATTATAAATCATCGGTGGTTTTCTGGGTACGATTGGGAAGGTTTACTCAAGCAGAAAATTGTACCACCGATAGTCCCTCAGCTCAAATCCAACACGGATGCCTCGTATTTTGAACGAATAGGTGAAGAAACTTACGAGCCTGAACCATGTAATTGGGATCCCGAGTTTTAGTAGTTAGATCATCATTATATAGTTAATCGAGCCCAACAGCTAGCTTACGATATTTTTGAATGAGTTCCCCGACACTTGCATCGGGTGCTACATTAAGAATACTTGAGGCTCGTCCAGGTGGTGTGTATTCAGGGCGAACATTAAAACCTCGTTCCTATTAGAATTAGAGTTTTCACAAAATAGAGTCATTACCAGAGCTTCTAATTGTTTGGTTTTCTCATTGGTATTGGGCTCGATGTGGCTTTTACTTTGTGACTTTCTTTCTGGTTTGGATAATAGAGATCGTAAACTATCAGCACTCATGCCAATGTTGACATGAGTTTCTTTTGGTGCTTTAGAGTTTTCAGCTGATGCATTTAAGCGAAGAGATGTTGGATTGAAATGACGTGATGCAGACTAGTTGAAATTGATAAAGAAGTATTGAGAAATTGTGTACTTGAGGTCGATGTCCAAATGTGATAACAGGTTTCTTGACTTCAGTGCTAAGAACGCTAGAAAATACTTTAAACAAAAAAGATTTTTAATGGTAAATACCAAGCTTTTGAACTTGATTGATTTGCAAGTGATACTAAATTGTTCTATCGATGGAATGAACATAATGGAACATTTCAAAAAAGAAGTACTTGATATATTTGTGTGGTGCTTGTGTGTTGATAAAGCTGGGGATTCTACACTCAATTAGCTTCTTTTGTATTCCCGGGTAGTAGAAATAACCTTATTAATCCGTTGGAGTTGAGTTGCATCAGCAAGTTGTCGATCACTACAAAATGGATTGTCTTGATCAGCCTGAGGAACTCGAACTCTTTTCTTTGAAAGTATAGACAATGGTAGCTTGTGTTTTTTCATTTCCTTTAATTCTGCCAGCATTCGACGTTCTCTTTCATCCGTCATCGCTATTCCTGGATACAACCGATTACAGCTACAATGACTACACCACCACCCAAGAAACCTGCAAGTCCAATTCATTAGAGATTATTCATATATGTTGTTTTAGGATCCCATTGATCGAACAGTGAATACTCGAAGTCAATTTCGCATTACTCTGCCATCTCAAGTGCCACCAACTACAGAGACAGTAAGCTCTAAAACCAAAAGTTAATAATTTACAATAGAAATGTGGTTGGGGAAGTCCACGTGCAATACCATATCGCCCACTGGGTAAACCTGATTTATACATGAAATTATCTCCAAACCTTCGATCACAACATCTTCACAATGAAAGCCATACTAAATGCACGGAAATACGTACAGAAACAACGTATAAGTATTGTATCTTGACTGCACTAAAATGTGATTAGAACTATTAACAATCGAGTTGACAGTATAGTAAAGCCAAAAGATGCAAGTACCATTGTAGGTCATCTACGTTGCCCACATAGAACACAAACAGATCCATCATTTGCTTTGTTACAAAATGCAATTCATGAAGGCTCTATCAGAAGAGCTACTGTGAAATATGGAGCCTCTGTGTTTTCCCATACAATAATTCCAAAGTGATTTCCATGATTTGGCGTATGCTCATGACATGGAATAGGATTTTTATTGATGTCGAAAGAGGCCCGTGTATGGATGAAATCCAGTCTAGAAAAGGACCTTATCTTTCATACACAACACGTCGGCCACAAGAACCATTATTACCTCAACTTCCATCGTTTGAAGAATATCAACTTAAAGCAGAAAGTGAAGCCAACAATCACAACAAAAACCATCTCACAAACTCTCAAAGCATTAGTACACTAGAATCTTCACTAGTTTCACCATCTACATACGTCACCGAGTTAGCCAAGTCTCTTGATGCAGCAGTACCTTTACAAGCATCAAGTCTTAACCCTTCAGCAAGTAGAAGCAGTCTGAGTTCGTTTGTTGCTTTACATTTGATGGATGATACAAGTCAAACCAAAGGCAATATTTCACCTACTTCACCCGAACGACAATCACCTCATGGAGTTGAACGATTGCAAGAAGTAATATATGCTAGAGATCGTTCCAAACATGTTTTCTCGCATCAATTGTTGTCCATTCTACAAGCTTTGCAAGATGATCGATGGAATTGTTTTTGCCTCAAATATTCTCATTTTCAAGCAAGCCGTGATCTAAAGTTTGATATGTTTGTCATGCGACATCGAGCTGAAGCTGGACGTCAAAGTAATATTGAATACGCCGTTGATCAAACAAGTTGGTACACTGCGTTTTTAGCCCTTGTTCTCAAGTACACTTCACCGACCACAGCTCCACCAGCAGCTCTGTTGTTTCTAGCAGACACAATTCGCAAAGTATTTCCTATATCTGAGACTCTATCACATTGACAATAGGTAATAAACCAAGGACACTGCTTTCAACCAGCTCTACTCTTTGCATTGGTTTTATGTCTGAAAGAAGAAGAGCTTGAACTTGAATCCACACAGGTACAATTTGTACTTGATCTATTGCATCAAAATGTG
>JNBS01001049.1:0-30400 GCA_002081575.1 Thraustotheca clavata | reverse complement strand
ATCTTCAGAAACTAACAGGCACCCAACAGCTTTAGATGTAGAAAGCTTTCGAGTACATTATATTAATCCATGTATGACTGAAATGGTGTAGGAGTGCGATGTTATTTTGCTTACTGATATGAAAGTCGAACGCAGTCCTCTTATTGATACAACTGCCCAAATTGAAACATTCCTTAATCATGCTATGCGCGTTTATGCTCGCGGTGGAACAAGTCTCGTTCCATGCAATATTGATGGTGTTTTCTTTGATTTAATGGAGAATTGGGAAGGGCTATTAAAAGCTCGCCAACACCCACCAATTCCTATTTACGTTGTGTCTCCAATTGCCTCGGAAGTTTGCAATGCTGTATTTGGGCCACAATGGCTCTGTGAATCGAAGATTGCTAAAGTAACTACTTTTGATTGTAAATTCACTCAGCAATATGTAGATTTGTGCCGGTGAGCCATCGTTTCTACACACGAAAATGCTAGAAGAGGGTCAGTTGAAAATTCTACCTCATGTATCACCAGCTTTGTTGAAGGCACTTGAGGTAACTTAAATAGAAAACACACGAAGTCATTTGAATGTAGGAGCCATGCATTATTTTTATGAGTGATCCAAGTTTTCGCCTTGGTGAAGCAGCAGGTGTATTAGCTCAACTTGAAGCAAAAAATTCTGGAAATGCTGTCATTGGCATTGACCCTCAAATATCCCTTGCTCACGCATTAGCTCCATATCAACCACTGCCGTCAATTGAAGTGATTCATGCTCCTATCGACATGCGATTATCCTGCAATGAAGCAAATACACTCTTAGTTGAGTGTCTTCCACAGCATTTGATCGTCCCGGCTTGTTTTACTTTGTACCTATCATTATTCTTTGAATGGTGACTTACATTAACATAGAAAACAGCTTAAAGAAGATCAATCCGTACGATATTTGCATGAGCTCATTGCAAGCAGACCAGTCACATCGACAAATATCTTGCATACACTAGAACCAATACTTGTGGTTAAACAACACAAGAAGAACGTCGATGCAATCATGGACCCCGAGGTTCGACTGTAATTCCTAGGTGCTATGATCTTATTAACTTGTTAGCTTGCTGCTCAAACTACTCTGACACTCATTGACAAGAGTGCAGCCGCATTATTGCAAACCCAAATTGAATTATCTCAAGATCAATGCATTTTAAGGCCTGTTAACACTTCTGACGTTGGTCGAGCAAATAAACGTCTTTGTATTCGAGAAGTGTCGAATGTATTACTCGGCGAGCTCAACCAAAATCAACTCATTCAAATTCTCGAGGTATTTTATCTCGTACTAATCTGCTGCAAAGTTGCTATAGAATGAATATGGGGCTGTACATACTCAGTATCAAGATGATACATTGGTTCTTTCATTTCAAGACTCCGTTGTGACTTATTCCGTGCACGAAAACAGAACATCGATTGCTTCGACAGATGAAGGAGTTCGGCAGCGAATTTGTCAACTGATTGTAGCACAGCTCTGCGTATTACCATACTAGCACACTAGACAACTTTTATATTAGTTACAAGCAGTGGACGTGATATACAGTCGCCGAAGCACTTAAGCCTCAAAGCCTACTACATTCGCGTTCATAACAACAACACGGGTATCATTTGCACAAATGAGTGTACACTTCGGCCATAGTCGGTCGTTCATCAGGGTTTCCACCAAGACATCTCTCCATAAGTTGTATATGTTCTGGTGGAATATTTTTGCCTTGTAGCGGTACGCGATCGCCTTCACAAACGCGCACTGCAACTTGGAGAGCATTCTCAGCTCGAAATGGTTGTTCACCACTGTAAACTTCCCACATCGTCACAGCAAAAGAAAATACATCTGAAGCCATTGAGAAGACATGAGGCGGCTGAAGACTTTCAGGTGCCATCCACTTTAATGGACCCACAATAGGAGTATCAGTATCTACTATTTGCCCTCGTCGAGCTAGCCCAAAATCGCCCACTTTGACTTGACCGTCGAGATCCACAAGACAATTACGAGCTGCCATATCTCGATGAATGAAGGAATTGGAGTGAAGATGCAATAGACCATTTGCAGCGTCCTTAAGCATGTTGGTTCGTACGTCACATGGGTAGATTTGGTCTGCAGTAGGTGCTGCAACAACGGATGAAAGTGAACCAAGTGGCATGTATTTAGTCACAATGGCCAAAGGTGAAGAGGGATTAGTACAAGCACCGATGAATGGAACGATGCATGGATGTTGACCAAAAAGTGATGATACTGCAGCTTCATGCTGAAGTGTTTCAACATCTTGAGAACTTTGTCTGAGAGTTTTAACAACGACATCTTGGTTTTGATACTGGGCCAAGTACGCATCGCCAAAGTAACCAGCTCCAATCCATCGCTTCATTTTGATTTCTTCAAAAGGAATTTCATTGTACCTACTTATCGTCAGAAAAAAAGCTTACTAAATAAGTTCTTACCCTGGTTCCAACTTTTCTAGGGAATCGCAGACAGGTTCCAATTTGTACCATTCTTCATCACATTGCTGGCGTTTGGAAGCTGAACCAACTACAACTGTACACTGAAGCACTCCAGCAAAATCATTGGAAAGGATTTTGGCAATAATTGTCTGGGGTGATTTGACCAAATTACTATGTACTTCACAAAATATTGGAAAGTTAACCTGTTCAAGACTTCCTTCCCATGAAAAAGTTTGATGCTGCATGTCCAACAAGCGAAAACCTTTAGGTACATCAATTGAGACCGTCACAAGTGCCCCTTTCACAAGAGGAGACAATATGGAACGAGTAATTTGCCGAGATGAACCATCACGTGATTGAGCTAATTCCTGGACATCATCAACATCATTTGGCTGAAAGCAATAGATGCTTAAATCAAATGAAGTTCCCATGGCCACACGCCTTGGAGCGTACGCTGTGAATTGTGGTGATTTATCAGGATTTCTAAAGACACAATCGGATGCAATAGATGTCACCGATGAAGGCACCGATCGGTGTCCACGAGCTGCCGGTGTTGCCAAGGGACTTATGGCATCATACCTTCTGCTATTATGACGCAAAATGGAATCACAAAGCGTTTGAAAATCTTCTTCATCACTCGATGAAAGCGATTGTCGACGAGGTCTTTGCACTGCGACATAGTCATCTCTTTGTTTAATAAAGCTAGAACGGCTAGCAAGTTCATCGTCACTAGGTGCAGTTGGTGAAAACGAGTTGGCACCAAAATTGAATGGTTCATCGTCAAGTTGTGTTCTGGTGCCAAAATTGAATTGCTCATCATCTAGATCTGTTCTTGTGGGCTCCACCAATGGGTTTACAAGTGGTGCTAAAGCTCTTGGGACGATTTCTGTAGGAGGCTGTAGTGTTGGGGCTTTTGGTGTACTTGCATGGGGTGAAGGTGTCGATGGTGCTACAGCATAATGTGGTAGAACTGAATTTGGTGTTGAAAGATAATAAACCGAAAGCCAATTTGCCATGTTGTGCACTTTTGTAGAGTAAACTCTAAGTCGAGAAACATTTGAATTGTAATTTAAATTGCCATCTTCCAAGTGTGAATATGCCAAGTCCGAGTGATTTCCTGGTACTGGTGTTTGTGGTGCTTCTGGCAATGCTGTTGCTTGTGTCATAGCAACAACAAACGGCACATGCAGTTTATACGCAATAACTCGAGTACTAAGTAATCCTCCAGCAATACAAACAAGTATGCATAGGATACCAAGTACAGTATTCATTGTCGATGGTTTGATCACAATAAGAATACTCACGATAAAAGCACCACCACCAAATAAAAGCAATGGAATCAATGCAAACAACATATCAAGCAAATTCACAACTACAAAGTAGATAAATCCATATCCAATAT
Source organism: Thraustotheca clavata (assembly GCA_002081575.1). NCBI lineage: Eukaryota > Oomycota > Saprolegniomycetes > Saprolegniales > Achlyaceae > Thraustotheca > Thraustotheca clavata. Next base: position 26,547 of record JNBS01001049.1, on the reverse strand, counting down.
TAGTATGAATTGGTTGCTGGATAAATGAAAAGTCTCCACGAAGAGAAATTAACAACAAAAGTAATCTCCATTCCATCGACCAAAACATAATAAGCAATGCGGAATGGCATTTTGTATAATACTTTGGAAGACATAAAGTTATCACTGTTGATATCCCAACAATTGGAGTTGCTACAATTGCAACCAAAGCATGTCCAACTAGAAAACCCAATGCACGAGCTATTGATTCACTCGGCACACGAGTGTCGTCCTCTATAGACAACGACATGACAGTCGAATATTGAGAGTCGCAATCCTTCGACATAAAAAGTACTCAACTGGATAAGTGATGTGCATATGTATATTTCTTTCGATCGTGGAAAGTTTACTTTGTGTTTAATTTAACTGTGAAGAATGCAAATGTCATCTTTACAAATTAAATGTATGGAAAAAGAGATTATCATAATTGTGTTTTGATGGTTTATCATTTATGTTTTAGAAATGAGCAGGAACACACATTACAACATGGATCAATTCAATGATTAAGTTTTTAATTCCGAGTTCAGAGCGCTTCTTACATAAAAGCTTAAATGATATACAGACCAAATTCATTTAGAGCTATTTGTTTAGTTCTTAGGATCATATAAAGTTAAGTTTTGATTAAACCGTTTAGTACATGAAAAAAGTTGTTGGGGTTTGAAGAGAGAAATTGTAAAGTAGTGATAGTGACAACTGTGTTCTTGATTGATCTGCTTAGGCAAGAATTTCGTCGTAATTGAATTCATATTCATACAATTATCTACATTATTCTTCTCTCTTGATTGTATTCAACAGAGCAATAATTGAAAAAAAGTTTGCACACTCTAAATTGAAGAGTGAAGTTTATAATTGATGATGGTCACACGACACATCCACAACACAACAAAGTTTTACCACACTTTTTCGTATTGAATTTCAATGTAATTTATCCATAGGATTAACTAACTACTGATAATCTTGAAAATTCGCTAAAAAATTAAGTACTTACTTCAAATTTACAAGTCTACAGTAAAACATAAATATGACTCTATTGCTATAAACGATGCTTGGGTATTTACTTTCTTCATTCTACAAGTTTGTTTATGGGTTGGATTTGATTAAACACAATTTAGTCTTATTATTTAATAAAACAAGTTGAAATGACACTCAATGGATATTAACATTATATATACAACCAAGTGGTGAAAATACTATGTTAAAGAGCAAATACGACTCGACACGTTGGGCAACTCAAAGACAAGTTTTTACGTTGACAAGTACGTGCCCAGGTTGAGAGGCATTTTTTATGAAATTTATGACGACATTTGCTTAACAATTTTGTTTCAGTATTCGTGAGTGCTTCATAGCAAACATAACATTCCTCTTTTTCTGAAATATACTTTGTAGTGACAACCAAGGTACTCCATGTAGTGACATCACCTGCAGCTTCCGACATGACAAAATATTTTTCTCCCACAGCTTTGTGCCAAGGACTGCTTACATGCATTTGTGAAGCATTTAAAATTCCTTCAAATCTCCATTCACAAGAGTAAAATCCACACGATGTAGCTTGAATAACACCATTGCACATTGGACAATCACAAGCGTGAGAAAATAAACTAAATGGTCGAATTCCTTGGGGAACGATTACGTTTCTTCCTCTAGTCACACAATTTGGATTAGTGCAAATTCCATGAATATTTAATCCAACTCGAACCTGGCGCCATCGAGGAGCTGGGCCAAAATCTTTAGCAACTAATAGTTTATCGTTTGTCAAGTCCACAAAACGTCGAGAGTCATTTGCGCAGACAGCTTGGCCACCTCCAGCAATACGAGCAACTTCGTAAAGAGTTGAGAGTTGCTTTATGTCATAATCAATAAGAGTTCGGTGACTTAATAGCTCTTGACCATGGAAAACCAAGTGCTTTACGTGGTAGTTAAAACCAAACTTGTTTGCAACTTTGCGTTTGATTTCATCAATTGTACTATTGGAAGCAATTCTGAGAGAGACAATTGCACCATTGATTGTCTGGACAAATATTGATATTGGTGCAGCGACTTCCGATGTAAAAGTGTATACCCAACGAGGTGTCAAAGTACGTAAGGTTGGTTCATAAGGTTTTAGTATTGAATCATCAGATATAGAATGGCCATACAGCTTAAGATCGTCATCACTTTGATGAAAAGTGGCTTGAGGTTGTAAATTTTCCATTATTATTGATTTACACCCTGCCACAGTCATACTTTCAGCAATATTACATTGCTCTATGTGGATATCACCGATAGTATTCAAACGTTTATCGATCCAGAGGACATCCATGATATTAGCAAAAATACGTTGTGAATCAACTGCAGCAGAAAATCCTGCGTGGTCTCAATACATCACGTATCGAAGATAAGCATTTCCTCTAAAATACATCAATTTGATTAAGTCTCATATGTACAGATTCCTGTATAATATCAAAGTGGTTTGACAACCCCTGTACCAGGATTGTGTTCAGGGCATCCTACACAGCGACAAGCATCTCCACAAGTGCATTCGCGTCCAAATGTCATTCCACAACCAGGGACAGACCACCCAACGGCTAAAGCTGCTGTATGAGCCATCGTTGTGCGATATTTTGGGCATCCATTTTCACCACAGCCAAAATCACAAATGTGCTCTTCTTCGTCTAAACTAGTCTTTCTTCGAGATAATGAGTCACTATGCTTTTTGGAAAGGATTGGTGATAGTTGAATCCCGTAAGTGGTTGTAATCACAGCAACTTCATTTGCATCAAACATACCAATTAAAATGACTTCGCTTGGGGTTTGGTCAAGGAGTAAGACAATTTTTTCCACTCCCTCGATATGTTCTAGGACTGATTTAAGTATAACACCAGTTTGACCATACGTGATAAGTGTGCCATGAACCAGCGACACAGAATATCTATGACAGATAAGAACCTACTAAGTGGAAAGTCTAATACCTGACTCGTGGAGGTAATGGCATCATTGATATTTTTGTAGCAGAAAACCCAATTCCTTCAATGCATTGAAGAAAAGAAGTTGTATTGCCATCAATACTGTGAACTATTAAATGACGCTTCTCGAAATCAATTTGTGCTCTTTGAACATGAGGCATAGCACGGATTGCGTTAAGCACTGTAGTTCCACAATTGCCCATACACATCATGCCTTCGACATGAAATATCCATTCCAATGTGACAATGACATTGTCAATTTCAGCCTCTTCTAATACAACGTATGGGCAATTTAAAGGTGTCAGTAGTCTTTGTATGTCTGTAGCAGTCATGGACCCCCGAAGGATAAAGCAAACACTTGCATTTTGCCTTGTCACTCCATGACGAAAGCCTAAAATATGAACACTACGCACACACGGCAATGTTCTCAATACAGCTAAACATGCATCTTCTTTCCATACTGTTTGCTGTGGTAATTGAAGCAGCAAACGACGATAAATATACGATGACATTGGTGCGGAAGTTATAGTCGCAATGGTATTCATTTTGGGCAACGAAGATGTTTGAGGTGCAGAAAACATAACATTTTCAATTGGTTCAATTGGTGGTAATGGATCTTGTGGATGCAGCAGTGGTGTTAACGATTGATCCATACCAGGTTGAATATTTTCCTAAGTTTATCATTAACATCATTATTTTGTCATATCTTACATTTTGATGTTCAAGACAATATCCATTGGTTCCACGTGCTATCCGACGACAATTTGGAGCTCTACACATCGCTGGACCACCATGATCTGGACATTTTCCATTGGCACCACGGCCCATTTTCGTACAATCAGGCTCAGTACATCGTTTTCCACCACCATGAGCTCTACAAAATCCACCACCTTGCGAATTCTTTTGACATCCAGTGTATCCACAACGTTTGCCACCACCATGCATTGTACAAAAGCCACCACCAACATCAGCCTTTTGACAGCCATCAATTGTACATCGTTTGCCACCACCATGACCACGACAAAGGCCACCACCAGCATCAACCTTATTGCAACCTGGTACTGTACAACGCGATCCACCGCCATGTTTTCGACAATAGCCACCACGTTGATATCCATTGGCACAGCCTTCAAATCGACACTTCTTACCACCACCATGAGACACACATAGCCCACCACCAGCATCAAACTTATCACAAGATGGATATGAACACGAACGACGGACTTGGACCATCGGCGACGATCGAATATGATGTCGCACCTGCCCAGTCAACAATTGCAGTCTATGAATATTTTACCTATATATTGTAATACCTCTTTCTTTTAATATATCACATGGTCTATAAATAGCACATTGCACAAATACATACTTGTAATAATTAATAAGTTAATTTACCTTTAGAATTAGATAGTTGATATAAAGTTATACAAATTTATTATTTGAAATAAGAAATTAGCGCGGGATGGAGACGACGGATGATGAAGTATATGGTATATCATCGATTCCATGTAATTAAAGAAGATGTAATGAAAGGAATTTGACTTGTTTTGTGGATGTAGGGGGGGAGATGCAAGAATTTTATCCAAAGGTAATGATTTCATGAAGAAAACGCTTACTTTGATCTAGACGATTACGCCTTCTGTACCATTAATGGGAGAATTACAGGAATTGTACACGTTCTTGTCAGGACAAAGGCCTGGACATACAATGGATTTATGTGATTGTGAAGGTATGTGGATATGTAGAGTAATGAGGCATTAATTGTTTGTAGGAAAAAAAGCTGTTGAAAGTAAATTGAGAGAATTGGAGAATTGGAATTTTCGATTGTATTTGGATGAAGGTTGTAGTAGTAAATTGAATGGAAAAATGATTGAAATGAAATAGGAAGAGAAATGCAAAGAGGACAACAATTGAAAATATTATCTATGCCTTTGCCAAAATCAACTTCATCAAGTCCAATTCAAAATTCATCACCACGTCCAGCTAAAAAGAGTCGAAGTATTGAAATAGGAGATAAAAAACGTAGCAAAAAGCCTCGAAAACTTTTAAATCCAGATAGCCCATAGACAGGATTTACATGCCAATATTTCTACTGTTTTATTAAAAATAACATTTTCAATAGGTCAATGTGCATTGATTATATATCTTTTAAACTAATGTACGTGAGTTCCCTCAACGTAGCAATAATCACTTTTGCGGTCCAAAAATGTATCGTGTACTGGAGTAAATTTACCATTCGATATAAATCCAAGCACTCGAGGAGTGAGTAAACACGCTTTACAAAGAAGTAAAGCGGGAATAAGAGAATATACACTAATTACAAAGACTTCGTGCTTTGAGGCCGTGTCATGACTTGACTTGTTAACCCTACAAGCAAGATGTTATTTCATGTTAGAGCAACGTTTTCCTACTCATTAAATGGAGCAATTGTTGCAAAACCAAGATGAATTAATATACTAATTAGCATTAAAGTCAATGTTTGCCATTAAACTTACGATGGATGGCAAATGATATGATCTTTGTGCTCAACTCGACTTATCTCGTCGAGAGGTAATGATGTTAGCAATATTGGTGGATTTGCTCGAGCTAAAAACCCATTGAAAAAGCACCAATTTGTTGATAGCAACACACTACCATCAATTAGGATAGATATGAAATGAAATACCTTTCTCGTTTCAATCTTCGATATATTGAAGTCACTACAAGAGAAACAGCGAATGTACCAAACACTGCTGCAGTGAGCTGGTTTTGATATATCATGATAATTGAAGAAGTTCCTTGTGATTGATATGCGCCACTTGGCCAAAATTGCCCTCTCAGCCAAAGCACTAAAATTTCTTAAGTTGGCATGATAGAACACTTACTTAAACTTGGGTTGACTGTGTATAGTTTATTGTAGGCTTGCTCCACTATAGACTGTGAATATCCAAATATGAATCCATTCGTAATAGCAGCGAGATAAAGATAAAGTGATGTACTATAACATATACAGGATCGACTAAGCTCCTCTGGCACAGGGATGAATTCAACACAACTAAGTTTCGATCCCAGATTAATTGTAATCATCAGCAAAATATTTTCTACCTGAGCAACAAAACAAAACCCATTGACAGGAAAGTTGATAACATACTTACTGAGAGCAACCAGATTTTATAACCATTTTGTGCAAAGTAATAAATCCGAGCAACGTCAAGATACAATAGTGATGACACTGCATTTAAAGTAATCATACCAGTTAGACACTATATACAACGTTTATTCTTACAATATCATGAATTGAATAACCTTGCGCCGCTCCAGTCCATCTAATATACGATATGTCATGACAGGTCTTCCACACAGTAAATTTCTGATTCCTGAGGAAGTGTAAATATCAAATATCGTTCATTGTTTTACCAACTAGAGAAATGTAGATGTCACCGCTTAATAAGTAGCATGTAGTTGCAAAAGCTAAAAGCTGAAATACGATCAATTCTGATGAATTTTTAACTTCATGACCACAGTTCCAGCCAAGAACAATAGGTCGGTTTGAATATTTTCCTATAGTGGTAAAGAATTTATTAACTACAAAATGAATACCTTGACTCCATCCATTTAAAGATGAAATAAAATCACCAAGTTCTTCAATAACAGTCCAACAAAATGCAGTAACTTGATATCTATCCAAAGTTAACTCATGTTTAGTTATTGTATACCGAGGTCCCATTGGATAGGAGTGTACAATATAATTTTGCCCAAGACTGTCCACAACTCTTTGGCCATCCATTGACACTAGGATCTGAAATGGATTTGATAAAAGCTTGGCTGTAGTCCCATCAGAATTCACAGTATTGACAATAGTCTATGTTTTTCGCCAAATATTTTATTATAAAGGAGCTGTACCTGCATGGATGGATTTAAATCAGCATAAAGCGTTAGAAAATATAAGCCTTCTGTATGAGTATCACGAACCTGCAATTTATATCAAAAACCAAAAAGTTAGAATATGATACTGTTGTCTCCAGCATTGCCAACCCAGCAACTTGTTGGGCACCGTTTACAGGCAAACAATTTGGGTAGTCTTGATATCTATATCAGATCAACCTCAAGTATTAAATTAAGTTTGTACCCCACTATAATCTGAAGGCTTGCCCAGCCAACTTCAGGAATACCACCAATAATACATGTTGTGACGAATAGTATATGGTCTGAAATGTAAAATTCAACCTTTGCAGAGATTTCATAATTTACTTGTAGCAATTTCACGAGCCCATTGTTCGGCCAAAATGATACCAATAGTATTCCAGGCTTTAGGTGTTGTGGAATTACGAATTTCCACACCACAACTACATGGTCATTAATAACAAAAAAATCATTCAAAAACCTATCAGCAAGGAATCCACCAGTTGAAAGCTTACAGCTTTGTTCATACGGTGTCCAATATTGATCAGTAGTCTGTGCATTCATTGATATAGCCACGCGATTAAACATATTCTAGTAATCATTGACAAAATCACATCAACACCAACAATACCTCCGAAATTAAGACAACCAACGTCACAAATGAAAGCAAAATAGCAAATAAAGTCAACACATTTGATAGAGTATGACGTATTATATACACTCGTTGAGTTTGAAAAGCTATTAGAGCTTCTGTTGGTCCAAAAAACGAGTTCTCATCAACAACTTCTGGTGCTATTTTGTTGACCATTTTATATTAGTCTTCACCAAAAATACTTATTTGACCGTTTGTTGTAAGCATAATAGTTTATCACACAATATCAAAAAAATATCCATACAACTCAATAGTCTAATTAAACTCAAATAACACAGAGTAAATTTACTCTATAAGTAAAGACATTTCGCCTTAAAAGTTGCGTGTGTTTAGTCAATAATTAAACTTGTAATTTGTATTGAATTATAAAGTTTGGTGGAGGATGAGCTTAAACTTGCCGACGCATGCGTGGGATGATGGCGACATTGATGTCTATGAGAAGATTGAATGCATCGGAGCAGGAACGTATGGGCAAGTGTACTTGGCAGCTCATCGCGACACTGGTGATATGGTGGCTTTGAAGAAAATACGCAGTTTGAATGAAGTCCAAGGCCTCCCAGTCACGTCCATTCGTGAAATCAAAGTGTTGAAATTGCTTAAACATCGCAATCTTGTTGGTCTTAAAGAAGTTATTGTGACAAATGAAATAGAGGACCCTGATGATGACTTTGCAGGTTTCTTTACCTTGGATTGAATTGCAATTCATGAATGAAATAGAAAAATGTGGTCCTGGGGCAGATTTTACTACAGGTTGCATTTACTTAGTATTGGAATACGTTGAACATGACCTCACTGGCTTGCTTGATCGACAATACCCGTAAGAACTTTAGCTCTAATATGGTTCTTACTGGCCTTAGGTTCACAGATGTGGAAATTAAATGTATTATGAAGCAACTTTGTGAAGTTATGGCTGTTATGCATGCAGATGATATCGTTCATAGGTATTTTTTGCATCATCTACATATTTAAATGATCTATTAGAGATATAAAATGCTCCAACCTTTTACTTACTCCAAGTCATGTGCTTAAAGTTGCAGATTTTGGCTTAGCTCGGTCAATTGCTGGTGAACAATGCTTTACTAACAAGGTATCAGCAACTTTTGCTCAGTTATGCTTATTGATATTAGGTTGTTACATTGTGGTACCGTTGCCCTGAACTTTTACTTGGTGCCACCAATTATGATGCTATGGTAGATATGTGGAGTGTTGGGTATTGCTTTGTGTACTCTATTGTTTTAATCTTGTGTGTAGATGTGTATTTGTTGAATTATATATCGGTCGTCCATTGTTTGCTGGAAGAAATGAAATGGAGCAAATTCGTCGTATATTTGAAGTCTGTGGAACCCCAACTAACACAAATTGGCCAGACCATCAAATTCTACCTTTTAGCAGCAAATTTGTTCCTGATTCACCATTGCCAAATCGTCTATCTGATTTTATTCGGCGGGAAATGCAATCTCGTCAACGAGAACTACCACTTGGTGCGCTTGATTTAATGACTAGCCTTCTTCAGCTAAATCCAAAGAGGCGTCTGACAGCTGAATATGCTTTACAATCTCCCTACTTTCGCTCAGAGCCAAGTGCCCCATCTGATCCTGAAAGGTAATTAACATTTATATAATCTATTCTGACTTAGGTGTTTAGTTTACCAAAACTCAGCGATCTTCCTCCATCTCATGAACTACAAACCAAGAAGATTCGTAAAGAACAAGCCTCTAAACGCAATTTATCAGCATCAAACTCGATTTCATCTGAAAGCCGCCCAGTTGTAAGTCCGATCGATCCGCCACCAGTAAAGCGCCAAAAGTCCAACATGGAAATGCAATTACACAAACAACGGTACATTGGGCCATAAAGGACTTGCATTCCTCAGAATAAAGCTTGCATATCAAAAATCTAACTTATTATTCCACTTGTGGCCATACACATTGAATTGTTGAAAATGCTTCAGCCATTGCAGCAAGAACGATCTTATGATACACAAGTACCTCGTGTGAATATTTGCCTCTTTGTCTTGTCCAATGTTCCCTTTTTTTCCTTAAAGGTATTGCTTGTAATTACGCCAACGACACGTGGTGTATAACAGAATCGAGGGCAGTAGAGTGCAGGAACAAGGTTGTAAATACTAACAATTGAAAAATCTTCACCGATTTTGCTGTCAACAACTCGATCATGCCTACACACTTGTTACATCACTAACATCATTAAACAAGTACTCGACTTCCAAAACACTAGCATAGCCAAGCAATGCCATTGTACTATTCAAATTACTATTGTTCGTATCCTTTAGCCTACCTTGGTTTACAGAACATGCGATTGCCGATTCTGATAGCATTCGATTGTTCCAATGGTAAAGTTGTCAAAAAATTTGGTGGAGTTATGTGGCTCAAAAATGAATTTGTGCTACACCACTCAGTTGATAAGAATAGTCTATCAAAATTAAATGTACGAAATTTATCAAGTCATACCTATTGTAGACAAATTTTCTATATAGAGTTGTGTACATCATTGAAATTCCCCATGCTACAAACAATGGAGATATAATTTCGTCACTTAAAAGTGTTAAAGTTGAGGCTGTGCTAGTTGCAACGTATGCACCACTTGGCCACGTTTGGTTGTTAAGAAATAAACCTGTACAACATAAGATTTAAATAACATAAAAAATCATGCCAATATAAGGTTTTGCTGCAAAAAATTGATTATACACGTCTTGAAATACTGATCGATCTCGGGCTAACACCAAAAATATTGCCAATATCGACGAATACATGTACAACGATGCTGAAAAACTTAAACAACGATTACGCAAAAGTGGACGAAGTGGAATTACCAACATATCCACAATGCTATTGAGATTAGACATAGATTCAATAGTAAAATATCTACCTGACAATGAAGAGCCAACCAAATGAAAAGAAACTCGCCACCATCACTGTTGACAAGCTCCAGATCTTAAAACCATTGTCAGTAAAGAAATAGATGCGAGATACATCCAAGTAAAGTAAACCTGGAAGTGCATTTAACACAATACACAATAAAAGCAGTTTTCGGCGCTCGAGACCAGAAAGAATGGCATACGTCAATACAGGTTTAGCAGCGAGTACACCTTTGAGACCTACTAGAGATGGTGAGATTTGGAGAGCTGAGGTGATTTTTTGCCTTGATATGTGGTTAAGAGATCTCCGCTTAAGAGTGTGAGTGTGAAACATGCAAGAATGACTTGAATGGCAATGAGTTCTGAAGAATTGTCAACAACATGTCCGCAATTCCATCCTGGTGCAATTGGAAGCCCAGAATTTTTTCCTAAGTTTTCATTTGTAGTGGTTAATTGATGATCGATATATACCTTGACTCCATCCAGGTAGATTCTTCACTTGAATAATTGTGGTAAGCTCCTCAATTTCAGTGTGGCATGATTCAGTCACTAAATATCTACAACATTAAATATAAGTCCAATATGCTGAATCATTTAAACCTTCGTCCCAAAGGTTGAGATGTAATGATATAGTCTGAACCAAGTATATCATCTTCAATACCACCAGCTTGTGTGATCACTGTTCGCTTTGCATTTTGTATCAATCGAGACACCGATCCATCCGTATTGACGTGCTTTTCCACATTCTATTCATGATTGCATCAAAGTGAGATCAATGATCGGATACTTACTTGCATAACAGGTGTCAAGTCTGAGTATAACGTCATCATATATACACCTTCAGGATGACTCGAACGTATCTAACATATTGGTGTATGTACCTCGTACAATGTACAAATTACCGTAGTCTCGAGCATCATCATTCCAGCAACAGGTTGAGCACCTGTCGATGGCAAACAATCTGGAAAACCATTGTACTTATGCCAGCTTTAGTCCTGCAATCGACTCTCATACAAACCCTGCAATGAACTGAAGATTGGCCCATCCCACAGCACTGATACCACCAACGATACACGTTGTGACGTACAATGTGAAGGCTATATACTTCATGAGTTCACGAAATTTATTGTGTAGGTAAACCTTGTTTAAGCTCCAGTGACCATTGTTGAGCCAAGGCTACGCCAACAGCAGTCCAAGCTTGTGGTGTAATCGCAGCCATTTCGTCTGCACTACATCTACACACAATTACGCAATGATATAATTTCTGTTGATATGAAATACATACGTATTTGGTACAAAGCCTGTAGCCTGAAGTTTACAGTTCTGGCCATAAGGTTCCCAGAAGTAATCTGTAGTTTGTACATTGACAGACACAATCGACCTAGCAAACATGTTCTATGTCTTGTGTTAAGTGTAGAGTGATGAAGTTGATGAAACCTGAGACAAAAGTACGAGCAAGGTAACAACAGAGAGAAATACAAGAGCACCAGCAACAAGATTGGAAAAGATGCGAGTGATAGCCACATAAGAGGTTTTCTCTTCTTGTGTAGCTTTATCTGATTTAAACCTTTGCGAAGACGCTGATATTGTTTCCCATGCTAAGACAATGTGAGATGAAACCTCTTCGTTCACTTACATCGGACTGTTAACGGTAGAGTATAGCTCTCATGGTTATAGTTTTGCTGAATGCTGCTTGGAAAGGAATATTGGCATCAACGGCTTTGGTGAGAAGTAGGATGAAACAAAAGGTTATTTTAGCTGTCAAATGGCATTTTCTTGTTCACTTCTATTCTTACCTAAGATATTGTTATCCTAAGGTGATATTAACGTCACATTAGAGCTAGAGAATAAGTAGGTTCTAAATGGAAGTTACAAAGACCATATATATATTATAAAATTATGACACAGAAGTGCCTCGACTGTAAAAGTATTCCTTTTTATGATCAATCGATTCATTAACTTGGTTTTGAAACATGTTCCCGATTATTTTGCCGAGTACTTGAGGTTTCCAAAACCACGAGGGACCATACACGGCGATCATGAGTGTATATATACTTACCACAGTAAACTCTTTGCCACCTTTCTACTTTTCGGTGGATTCATCCAGTTGAGTACTGTCTAGAATTGTAGCATAGCCCATTAGTGCCATGGTGCTAGCGACAACATATATGAGGTTCTTGGTAAATAAAATTACCTTGGCTTGCAAAAAATGCAATTTCCTATCTTGATGGCGTTTGAAGGCTCTAGTGGCAGTGTTGTTATAAACGACGAACAACAAAATTTTATTTACGCCACAATGGCAAACCACCCAAACGATGCAAAACTTGCTGTCATTGCAGTAGACAAGCTCCATATCTTAAAACCATTTTCAGTGAACAAATAGATGCGAGAAACATCCAAATATAGTAGTCCTGGCATTACGTTCAGCACAATGCACATGAGTAGCAACTATTAGTCCACTTATAATTATTTCAAAATAACAAATATATGAACCTTGCGACACTCTAAACCAGATAAAACAGCATTAAAACAGGCTTGTCCACAAGTACTCCCTTCAGTCCTATACGATATATCTGACAAGGTATTTCGTTCGAGGTACCTTGATACGTAGCCAAGAGATCTCCACTTAACAGAACTAGAGTTAACACAGCAAAAATGACTTGAAAAGCAATTAATTCAATTGATTTGGAGACAGAGTGACCACAGTTCCAACCAGGCACGATTGGAATACCAGAATTCAAACCTGTAAAAATCTTGAGGTTGAATAAAATTGTATCTTACCTTGGCTCCAGCCTTGAAGATTCATACCAGTGAGAAACAACAATATTTCTTCAATTTCAGTGTGACAAGACTCAGTCACCAAGTACCTACTGCCATTTAAGTTTGATTTGAAAAATTAACATAAACCGCTCTCCAAGACGACGAGATGTTATAATGTAATCGGAGCCAAGTTCATCATTCTCGATGACACCAGTTTGGGTGATAATCGTTCGTTTAACATTTTCAAGAAGTCGAGACACAGATCCATCCGTATTTACATAGTTGTGGACATGCTAGTCTACTATAAATCCTAAAATATGTATCAAACATACCTGCATGGACGAAGTTAAGTCCGAGTATAACGTCATCAAATACACACCTTCTGGGTGTGCTGCTCGAATCTAAAAGTTAGCATTAGTCAAATAGGCATGGAATTTCACTGTTGTCTCAAGCATCATCATCCCCGCCACTGGCTGGGCACCTGAAGTAGGTAAACACTCCGGAAAGGATGAATATCTAGTAAAATAAATCTTAAGCTTTCATTACTCAATATAATACCCAGCAATAAATTGGATGTCACCCCACCCAACGTCTGCAGTGCCACCAATAACACAGGTAGTGATGTACAGTGTTTTCGCTTTGCAAGATTTGTTAATATTATGTGTATTTCTCATTAAACTTGAGCTAGCTCGAGAGACCATTGTTGTGCCAATGCAATACCAATAGCAGTCCAGGTTGGTCCAGCTATAGTTTCTATTTCAATTACGCTACAGCTACACTCAACGTCATTAATGAAATCAACACGAGTGAACGACCTGTTGGGAACAAAGCCCTTAATATCCTACAAGCAATTTTGTCAGTAGGAAGCCCAAAAGTAATGAGGTGTTTGTGCGTTTATTGAAACAATGGTTCTTGCAATCATATTCTATCATAAAAATACACCCAAAAGCAAGTTAATAACTACTTGAGAAAGAAGTACAGCAAGGGTAATTACTGAGAGAAACACAAGAGCACCAGCAACTAAATTTGAAATGATTCAAGTAAGTGCTACATACGATGTCTGTTTTTCTTGTGCTGTTTTTTCAAGTTTGCTGCCCGCAGAGCGCACGGATCTGATTGAGCCAATGGACCCACGCCCATGCTACGAAGCAGTCAACTTAGTTTAATGATATTCTTTCTTACGTAAGATTGTATTTGATAGATTAAGGCCCGAACAGGTATCATGCTTTTAGTTGTAAGACGTTTGAAAACAGACAATATTTGAATTTAGGAAAAGCTGGTTTATATTTAATCAACCTCCAGTCAAAATTCAGTCAAATTGCATCTATTAATCCGGCATAACATCAAAATGAAGGCTACTTTTAAGTGAAAAAATCATTTTTCTGGACACCTGATTTTCTAATCAGATATATGAAGTTCCAACATGAGACTAAAGTGTGTATATCTATTTATATACTTCTTGGTTATCACTACACAGGACACTTGTAGACATTATTGGTTACTTGGTTTATTTCTTTTCAGACAAGAGGCAATATTGTTCTTTTATTCTTCAAAATTTGCATTGATATCTATACTGTTTGAATATATATCTGTGAACATATTGATGCCAACAGCACCACTTTCTGAGCAAGTCTCGACTTAAACTGGCTGGTAACTATAATAAGAGTTTTAGAAGTTTATCTATAATAAGAATAATGCTGAATCATTGATATACACGACAGTAATCTCCAACTCTACTGCAGTAAATCTTTGGTGTAGCTAACTAAATTCCTTCGGAGAACAAAGTATTTCAGATAACATTATTACACTGTTTGAAAGTATGGATAATGAGTTTTACAGTGCTGGAAGGAATTAAGATATAGCTGAATGGGATTCGTATTATAATTCTGAACGCTAAAATGTTTACGAATTTACAGAATTAAACTAAAAAGACTCCGAGAAAGACTGGCAATTTAAGCATGATCACATCAAGGACAGAAAATCCTCATTGCATAACTTTCTATAGTGTTTTACTTGCTTACATCTTGATCATGACTTCACATTGCCCTGGGCGGTGACTTTCGCAACCAATTGCATTGCCAAGTTCCAGTTACTCCTCCACCTCAGTTTGTTGAAATGGAAAAATCTGGTGATCGATCAAAGCCTTTAGTCGGTATAATGATTTCATAATGCAACATCATATCATACATATTAAATATTTTATGATCTCCTTGTGCAATGCCATTAACATTGTCGATGGCACGGCTAATGTATTTGACGACGAAATATGGTCACCTTCGAAACGTCCTAATACAAAAGTTGACACTTGCAGAAAAAACAATAACTTTAAGTTCGTTTTAGACTCAAGCCATAATATACATCAATTGAGCCATTCATCACCCGACCTGCCAGCTACAGCAATCTGAAAGTGGAGTCTAAATGATAGTAGCATAACGCTTTACGTATTGCTCTTACTCTGTTTTATTAATCTAATGTAAAATAGTTCGAGCTTTGCCTTTTGATGATACTACGTAGTATAATGAATTATTATATCACATGATATTACTATTCTAAAATACTGTTAGAGCCTAGTTTATTTCTTTTTGTTAAAATTTTGTTGCAATCAGGTGCTTTGCACCATCTATGCAAGACACCAGTACTGTATAGTTCTACTGGTACTTATTAATAAGTCACAGAAGAAGCTGAAAAGGACAATCCGTTTTTGGTGGTACAAATCCAAATCCACACTGTTTACAATATATATTTAACTCTTTCTATTTCTGCCCGAAATTGCACTGTTTTATTAGCGATAATTGACGAAATTGGTTCATAACCTATTAAGGATATGTTTCCATGACATTTGACGAGGATTCCGAACATTTGGTCAACTTGAGTTAATATTAGTGAGTTTATATCATCTTTTCCATTAAAGTTTAGTAAGACCGATTTGGTTTGAAAGTACTTGGCATCAAAATGGATCTGCAAATCAAAATTAATTTAGATTATTGACAGGAAACCATGATTACAAGGAACGAATTACTGTGACTGCTATTTACAGAGAGTGACCTGATATCAATATCAGTGTTCTATTATTGCAAAGCATAATTAGTTGCACTTATTTTTCAATTGAAACGGTGTTGAGTTTTTGTTTCGTAAATACATATTTTATATGCTTTGCCATTAATTCCATTCTTCATTTAGCTCGAGAAGAATGAGAGTATTAGCATGGTTGTACTATTTCCAGTCAGACGTACCTTTCGATTTTACTATTTGTTCTTACATTAACTAGCATGGAAAGACTGTGTCGCGGTCCCAGCAATCAGGCTCAACTGTAGTCAAAGGCGAAAAGCCAGCTTGCGAAAAGCAAACATCTTATGTAGCTATCACTCGAATTGGGTCTAATCTTATGGCTGGGGCTCTTGTGTTTTTATCCGTGGTTACACTACTTGTTCTACTCTCTGAGGTACAAATTAACGCGATTTCTTCTTAAATGGGCGTACAGAGCATGTTCTCAAGATCTAACGTGCTGCTGAATGCTCAAACAACCACCTACTTTTGGGCTCCTTTTGGACAAAATTGCATGCTTGAATCAAATGGGTTTACTCCCAATTCGTATCTATTGTGATAGATTACTATTGACAAATGCCCTTTTAGATGTAGTACCGCAGAGAGCGAAACGATAGCTCCACCTGCTTGGAATGCACTTGGCTTGGTACTTTCTCATCAATGGTCATTAGAGATTGCACAAGGTGAATATTTTTTTGTAAACTACTGCTGACAGTACCAACTTAGCTTCTCAACTATTCATAACAACATGTATAATTGGGGGTACGTCTGCGGTCGGGTGGGGTGATCTTCAGTTTATAGCAGGGTTTACACCATCACCTCAGTCGTCGAGCTGAGAAAATTATAGATACAATGGATTTCCAGATTGTTTACCAGCATCAGGAGCCCAACTTGTTGCTGGGGTGGCGATGCTCGAGACTACAGTAAATTCTATTTCTTTACAATAGAAAATGCGTTAATTGTAATGTCCAGATACGTCCTAATCATCCTGAAGGTGTTTATTTGATGACACTCTACTCAGATATGTCACCAACAATGCAGGTAAGCTTTTGCCAAATGGAAGTAAGATAAATTGGTCTGCAAGAGCGTGGAAAACCATATAAATACTGATGGTACTGTGTCTCGGTTAATTCGTAACGCAAAGCGGACAATTATCACTCAATCTGGCGACTTCGAAGAAGATCCTATCGGTTTGGACTACATCATAACTTCACAACCTCTAGGGTCGAGGTGCTAACTCAGATTTATGTGCATATTAATCACATTTGGATTAGATACACAGTGATGGCATACTGCCACACCGAAATTGAAGAATTAAGCACACTTATAACTAGTCTAAACCTTCATGGGTGGAGTCAAGGTAAATTACGGCAAGTTGCCAATATATAACCAAGTAAAGGAAAACACTCTGGAATACCGATTGTACCAGGATGGGACTGCGGTCATGAAGTCGAAAATGCTTCTGAGTTAATCTGTCTTCAAGTTATTGCAGCACTTTTAACACTTCTTCTCTTAAGTGGGGATCTCATGACTACATATCAAGGCAAGTTGCAAGGTAGTATGTTCCTAATACCAAATAGGAATAAAAGGAGTGCTGAAGGCAAAACCTGTTTTGACCTATGCAATCCTCTCTGGACTAGAGCGACGCAAGGTTTTCTAAAAGTACTAGGTTGTGTTTACAGTGAAAATAGTTGCTTTTACTGTGCATTGTCATCAATGCTTTTCCAGGCCTACTTTATTTGGATGTATCCCGAATTTATGCATTTACTGATGGCGGGTTTAAAATTTGGAGCCTCTCAACTGTAATGGTGGCGAGTCTTTTCTCTTTTGGATGGCTCTTTGTAATCAGGTAAATTAAGACAACACAAATGACTAATCGGCTTATGTAGCATCATTGATATGTTAAGTATACCATTTCGCAAATTATTTCGCAAAAAGTGCTTGAGCTTTTCGGCTCCAGTTTATATGTATTCATCAATTTTAGCTATTTTCATAACAATAGCTGGAGATCACGCTGTTTGTGTTGAAGGATACAATGTATTCTATGCTGCGCCACCATATCTTGGTAAGAAACATTTTTTGTCTCCAGCATGAAAATATTTAGGCATGTATTTCAACAATCAAACATGGCCAAGTGGCGCCTATATTGCTGCGGGTACAACGCCAGCTTTCTTCTTTCTTCAAAGGCGAATATTTTCTTCATTATTCATTGCTTGGGCGGTATCAATAGTATTGGCCATGTTATCACGTTTTATTTCCCAACGACGGTGAGTTTTAAGTTTAACACTTCGTCGTCACAGAAATTTTAGCATTTTCTTATCGACAGAATGGTGTAGCACCAATTCCTTCTTAAGTCACGTCACTCCGCCAAATATATTTACAACTCTTCCTTTGGAGCAGTCAAATGCAATTAAAATAGGCAATCGAATGTTTTGCAAGCCAAGGTAATATCAAGCCTTAACTTACAACTTAAATGGTTTAGTACAATGGCATTACTCGGATACACCACAGTAGTCAAAGGGTCATATTCTTCCACTATGGAGTAGTAAAAAATCCATTTGAACAACCTCATTTTTTGACTAGAAAAAAGGATAGCAAAAGCAAGAAAGGTCATGAAGAATATTCCATTATTAGCATATATGCTTTAATTCCAGCGTTGTACGCACCACGATGGTGTATTGCACCTCGAATGGTTGGTCAGATTATTACCAACTCCTTTCGCCAAAAGGTTGAGCCACTGGATAAAACGAGTTCGTACATTTATACAAGAGGAACTTGTGTTTGCTAGGTATATTTTGCATAAGAATACATTTCACTGCAATATATCTAAAGTTTTCTAAAACTTACCGTTGATGAGACTAGTGCTATGTAGAATATTCTACTGAAAAGCAATGTGAATTAAAGCTCACAAAAGAAAAATAGCTTGATAATGCTCTTTTGGCATTTGTTACTGGGTTTACTGGTGTCAGCTCAATTGTCTATACAAGATGATAACCAGCTATGATGACACTTCTGTACCAGCAGTTTGTGCATTTCAGGATGAAATGAACCGTGAATTTTACTCATATTCAAGAGCTGTAGCTCGGCTATCAATTAATGGAAAACAAACGGATTGCACGGGCTGGCTTTGGGGCCATGATGGGCACTTAATCACTTCATCGTCTTGCGTTGGTGAGTTTCTCTAATTTAGAGTGACTATTTTGATGCTTATGGTAGATTTGACAACGAAATTGAATGAAATGGTCGTAGAGTTTGACACTGAGTCTTATCAATGTCTAGATGACTCAGCTATTGCTTGTTACGGGAATCTTCGTATTGTTGGGGCAGTTGATCTAATATATTCTAATCCTGTATTGAGCTACACTTTACTACAGCTCAATGCTTCATATTCTACAGAGATTATAAATCTATATGGCTACCTCCAAGCATCTACAAAGACAATAAAGACAGGCATGCCTATTTACATTCCCGGGCACTCACCAAACGGGTGCAGACACATTGCAATGACTAATCCTCTCAATGGGAAGGCTCCTGTGACTGCTTCTAATGTAACAAGGTCCGTCATTTTGATTATGTAAATGGCATTAATTTCATGAATCTAGTTGCGGCCACTACAGCTTCCAATATTCAGTCATTATGGATACACAATATCACGGTGCTCCTGTTCTGGACCAAAAACTCATGAGGTTCTTGGCCTGCACTTTTGCAATGGCAAATCTTGTGTCAATGTTGGTATTACGATAAATCGAATAGTTGATGACCTTAACCAAAGAGGACAATTACCCCGTGGAGCCGTGGTGAGTTCAAATGTATTAATTCTTCCAACATATTCAAACCCACTACTACCACCGTGGAATGGTTTGGCATTCAATTCTTCTCCTACTTTTTTCAGTCAAATACGTCGTCTTTCCTCTCGTACGACTTCACTTGACCATTATTACTTTACAGCAACTCAATCTACATTTATATCAGTGGATGTCTTGGCCAACGAATACAATGATGCAACAAACCAACCAAATGACCTTTTTCTTGATTGCCAAAATACAACATGGACACCAATTGTCCTTCTTTACGACGCTGATAGTAATATCAAAAGTATGATGTAAACTAATAAGTTTATAGGCAGAGACATTGTGCAAACAACGTGGTTAAATCCCAATCGGTCATCTAACTCATATTCTGATCCATCTTTTATTGCTCGCATGATATGGTATTGTCGTTGGTACTTCTTATGTTGCTACATCCGAATTAACAAGTGAAGTTAACTCATATTTATGGGCCTCATGGAGTAGCTGTGATCTTCCAGTGACCATATCTGGAGTCACCACACCGTATAATCTTACAGTGGCAACAACATCTTTAATTCAATGGGAATCGACTTCCATGTATTTACGTCGTCCAAAGAAGCAATGTACCGCCGATGCCACCGAACAGTTGTGCAAAGCATTTAATGTTTGAATTATGAAATAAATATGTAAACATCACTTGATAATTTGACGCAATTTTTTCATTCAATCATATATTCCACTGCTATCGCTTTGTTGACATGTAGCTTCCACCGCTGCTTCTGCGATTGTACACGTAGGTAAAGTTTTTAATATGTTGCCGTCTAAAAGTTGGATTGGTTGAGTACTCGATATCGTCATTTGGTATGCAATAGATGCAAGTAAATCAAAGTTTGGACCAGGACCTTGATTCAGCACTGTTGCTGGATTTGTATTAATACCACGCACTGCATCGTAAAGTGAGAGCCTAGAAATGCCAAAGGCAACAAGGTGAGTGCCAGGAGTTAATGTAGCCACCAAGTATGGGTCTGAGTCTGAAATGCTACCATCACATTTGCCAAGCATTTTTGGAGACGGATTGGTTAGCCCGTCATTTAAGTAAGGTTGGTATGTTTCTATGTATAAAAGTTTAGTCTATTTGAGTGCGATGTACAATAGCACCATTTTTAAAAACATAAACCATTGTTTCAGCATAGGTAATTCGGCAATCTCTAATAAGATCTGTACAATTGCCGCTTTGCTTGTCGAGTTCATAAACCTATAAATCGATGGTAACTGAGTTGGGGTATGAACTACCAATTCGTAAGTGTCCACTGTTGTTGCGTAAGGCTGCTTAGTTGATCCAGTGCGTTGTATGGTCCCAAGAATTGGTGAATATTGATAAGGTTGGAGCAGCAAAGCTGGAATCACCACTGGGTCTGGATAAAGCGGTATTGTGCAGGTGCTATCTACTCGTAAGGCTTTAGGGGGCTTAAGAGATCTTGAACTATTAAACTCATTGGAATACCAGCATTCTGACACGATTCACCACCACAATAATGTAAAGCTATAACAGTGTGGTATTTCAATTCGATCACTGGTGATCCTGAAGACCCAACGTCGGTGTCTGCATCATAAACAATACCTCCACGGTAAAATCCATCGTTGTTAACATCACATCTAAAGAATATCAAATGGTTAGTACAAGAAAATCCTTACCCTTTGCCTTCGAGTGACGTAATCGAAGTTTGCTCTAGCAATTGGTTTTGAAAAGAATTTAACTTACATCCTCCTCGAGGGTGTTGAGGGATATATATTGGCTGAGAAACAGCGAGTTGCAAGTATGGATCTACTTGTAAATATCCATACTTTTGTACAAGTTCTGACCCGGTAGAAAGCAGGAGAAGTGTGTAGTCAAGAATCGAATTCGTAGTAACCCAAGTTGCAGTCACAGTTGAAACAATTCCACTACAAAGAGCTTCAATATTTGCTTCACACCATGTAGCTTCTGCTAAAAACTCAAATTGAGCAAGTTTAGCATCCAATGCGTTGCCTACATATTATCAAGTTTAATCAAATAAAATAAGTAGTGTACCAATACAATGACTAGCCGTAAGAACATGTCCTTGGCTACCCCAAAGCCATCCAGTACACATCTCAAAGCAACTATTTCCTGTTGGAATCCATATTCGCACAACAGGATGGCTGTATGTGTACATGTTAACCCGATTGTTTTTGTCATATCCACAGATTGCATGAACTGTGTGATCTATCAAACCGCAACCTTGTTCATAACCCGAACTTTGTTGATTATTGGTTGAAGTAAAGTACTCATAGCTATCAACAGCAGCTCCATATCCATACAAACAATAAGAAAGAGTTGATGTTCTTTGAAGCTCAATTGTCCATAGACTATCAAAGACACGAGGTGTCCATACATTTGTATATAGTTTGTTGCTCAGAAATATTGAGCTCAGATTGAAATTGGAATTGGTGACCGATCGCAACACAAGTGAGTCACCAGGTGGAAGGAAAATGGTATCAAAATGAAATCGCATAGCCACAGCATCCGACTCGAAGAATATTGAGCTATTCCAGGAATGCGCTTTTCGTAAAGGTTCCACACACTCACGACAAAGAATTCCAATGCCATCGGGCGAATTGAGAGGCACAAAATTAGTGCTATCACCTCTAACTAACGACGCAACTGAAATCAATAGCTGACACCTCATTTAATTGTGATAGAATCTCACCAACGGTTTAGTAATATAGTCAACCCTAAGCCTAATCTAACTAAAAAATATTGATATGCTATGATATGTATATATATATATCAAAAAAAAATATTTCTAACTAAAGTTTGCCATTGATCCAGGAGTTGCATAAATTGCATTGAATACAGATTCACAATCAGCAATAAGTGCTGATTCACTTATAACGCACTCGTTCAACTTGGCTGACGAACTGGACTTCGATACGCCCCACTTGCAGCCGAAGTTGTGTTTGCACCTGAGCAGCCCATCAATTGAGCATAGGGGAAAGTGTTGACATCCTTTTTTGCATCAGATAGAGCCAAATTTGCAACTCCTATCGAGATAATATGTTCTCCAGCTGGTAAGGCAACAACTAAGTTAGAGTCGTGATATGAAATACTTCCATCATCTTTCCCATCTTCTGGATTTACAGAATCGACATCGTTGTTCATATAGGGCGTGTAAGTGACTATAGAGTAGCATAAAATTTATTGTGATATTGCAATGGTACCTTGAGGGTCACTTGAGTACACATAAATAGTGGAGTCAAAATATGCAATACGACAATCTCCATTGACATCATCAAAAAGAGCTGTGGTATCATCCATTTCGTACGATAGCATGTCACTTATTACTTGACCTGGGTAATCTAAATGGAATTGAATATGATCAACTGAAGTTTGCCAAATGCTGGTTCCCGTTTGCTCAATTACGTCATCAACTACTGCTTGCTTGGTGAAAGCTGGCTCATAACTTAATGGATTAATTGTTGGGTCAGTGTAAGTTGGAACGAGAGGTACACTTCCAGTAGCAACAGCGCCAGGAGGCAGTAGATGAATCGAAGCTAAATCAGCAATAATTTTGTGCATTGGAATCCCAGAATTTAGGCAACCTGTTGCACCACAATAATGAAGAGCAACAACGGCATTTGTGATGGCGCTTATTACAGGCGATCCAGATGAGCCACCATCAGTATCAGCGTTATATGCAATCCCACCTTTGTTATAGCACCCTGAAGATGCCAAATTTGTCAACCGAGTTGGTGCACCACCATCATCAAGGTAAGAAACTAATTTACACCCTCCACGAGGATGTTGTGGAATATAAATTGGAGTAGCTTGAGTCGGAGCAGTACTTAGTGCTTGAAGATACCCATACTTGCGCACAAGAGAGGAACTGAGTTTCACAAGTGTGTAGTCAAGTAGAGGATTGGTGTGAACAAAAGTTGCTGATATTGCTTCGGTGATACCTCGACAAACTGCATTATTGCTCCCAGAACATAAATACGACTCGGCTACAAATTGAAACTGAGTTGTGCTAGCATCCAATGCTGAGCCTAAATCTAATTCAGCAATTTTGATATTGGGGAAATTACCTATGCAATGGTTATTTGTAATAAAATAGCCTTCGCTGCCCCATAACCAACCAGTACAACTAGTTGGTTCTGGTGCTCCAGGGTTGATAACGATGCGAGCTACAGGCCGGGAAAATGAATATTTTGAATGTAAGGGATCATTATTGTTGTAAGTGCAAACGACATTTTCACTGTTGTCGGTACCACAAAACCCTTCGTGAGTATTGCCACCGACAGCTTCTGCAATGAGGTCAGCTTGAGTTGCTGAGTAAAATCCACTTAACCCAAATCCAAACCCTTGTAATTGACAAGTGTTTAATGCACCAGTAGCGATAACATCAACAATCAAATAATTACCAAAAACCCGTGCACCAAGTTGCGTTTGATACAACTTGTTTGGCTGCAAAAACAAAGAGAGGTTAGTTGATACACCTTCTATTGTCCGCACAACCACAGAGATATTTGGTGGCATTTTGTAAAAGGCAAAGAGTGTTGTCATTGCTGCACCATTTGTGCTAAATAATGGTGCACTACTCCAAAGAGTTTGATTTACCGTCGAGTTATTACAAAAGTTAAGGCTTTCTACAAATTGAAAGTTATAACCACTGTTTGATGCATTGAGAGATATAAAAATTCCTTTGCTTTTCGAAAAGCAACTGATAAATGCCAAAACCCAAAGCTTCATTCCTTACTCAATGAAAAATAAACAACAAATGTAATTTCATTGAAATTTTATCACCGGCACAACGTATTAAACGCCACTTCTAGCAACGACAAAAACGTTGAGGAAATTGGAAACACATATATTCTAATTCAATTTCAATGTAATGGTTCAGTCTGCATGCAAAATGCGAGAGTCCACAGATGATGAGCTTGGAGGTTGAACAACGGATGCCCACTGCATCATTTTTTTCATTCCATCAATTGTCATCATTTCCACAAGCTCAGGATGGGTTTGCCTACATAAACATCGAATAGCATATTCTATGATAATTTCATACCAAATAAGGCACCACTCGTCAAGAGCAATGAAACCAGGTTTATCAGGATCAGCGTCCAGGAAAATCTGGTTAACTGCTAATGGAATGTCTTTCTCTATATCTTTAACTAAATCAGCTAGCGCCTGAGATCCAATTTGCATGGCTTTTTCATGTAATTCTTCAGTTTGAGGAGTCTCTGATGTAGTATGTAGCTGGCATTGTACTTCAATTTGTTCTTGTAAAAACATTGGAAAAATTCCTTTTACAACCTATTGACAAATCAGCTTTGTCATCAAAAGTAAAATCGACCTGAAGTCGACGTTGCATAGCTTTTGTTAGCTCTTCGCGTGAAATCAATCCGTCTCCTTGTGTATCAATAATATGAAAAAGAAAATTAGCTTTTTCCTCTAGGGTGCCATGTAAAGTTAGATATAGCCCAACCTAAGTACAAAATTAGGTTGGCATAGAAAATATATTTATCTACTGCAAATTCATCAAATGAAATCCAGTCACTTAGATTTGTAGTGTCCTCATGCCCACGAAACATAAACGTAGAAAATAGAGCAGAAGCCAACGCTACAATAAAGCTTGTCAATACTTTTTGTAAATATTGGGAAAACCTGAATTATTGCTGTGGCAAATGCGGGAAAAGTCATCAAACGTCGTAGATGACTGTACCCATTGCGATGACTGTAAACTTTGGCAAGCATCAATAAACCCGTCCAAATGTAGTTGACCGGATGTAGCATGGGCTTTATAGATAGTGTCAAGCGTTTGAAGATCACCTTGTGTCATTTTTCCTTGGAGGAATTCTGGTGCAACAATTTGCTTTGGTTCTTCTAATCGTTTAGCATTTTGAAGCTTTTGCACACGCCCAATAAACGCATTTAATTGTGTTCGTGCAACATCATCAAAAAACAATCGCATTGCTTGTGAATGCAATATCGATGACACTTCAAAGCTCACACGAAAATTCACTTCACAAGAAGTAGGAGAAACTTCACGAAATACCCATTCACTAGTCCAAACTTTAAACATTTTCAATCTAATTACACATTCAAACCTTTCAATGCTTTTAAACGTTGGCGATTCAATCGATTTAATTAATATTTTATGTGGAGCGTGCATTAAAACGCGCGAACGATACGTCTCTGTAAAGACTTGAAATCCAACAGTCAAATCAGCTTCCATAACATTGTCATTAGGTCGACGAATAACTCTGGAAGATACACAAAAAGGTAAAAATGCATTGTAGGTAATAACTTCGTATAGCATACATTATACGAAGTTTATACGAAATAGTTCACGGCCATACAGGTCATCGATATTAAAACAATTGAGCAATATTGTTTTAAGTATACTTTGTTTAATCCATGCAACCAATAAATCTC
This sequence comes from Thraustotheca clavata, assembly GCA_002081575.1. Taxonomy (NCBI): domain Eukaryota; phylum Oomycota; class Saprolegniomycetes; order Saprolegniales; family Achlyaceae; genus Thraustotheca; species Thraustotheca clavata. The sequence continues at coordinate 131 of JNBS01001049.1, read as the reverse complement.
CCGTAGCTTTATCAAAATTGATTTCAGATATTGTTTCAGTATATGGAAGCATTAAAGACAAAGATGATAGTCTTAATGGTGCCAACCCTTGTAAAAAGTGTGGTAGTATAGCCCCATGTATATTTACTTGT
>JNBS01001045.1:0-43915 GCA_002081575.1 Thraustotheca clavata | reverse complement strand
GCTCTTCCGATCTATGCAATAACCCACTGCAGATACAATAAATAGCTTTATCTACAATACCCATTGTAGAGATGATAAATAGCTTTAATACCCACAGCAGCAATGATAAATTACTTTATGAAAAAATCACTGCAGAAATAGCTATGAAAACTCAAACAGAAATATATTGTAATATAGAGTAATACTAATTCGTACTTAATAGCATTGATGTTGGAACCAATGAACATGTGTGGGTGTTCATAGCCAGTCAAATTGGTGTGGGTGAAATTGAATACATAGAGTTATTGCTCTTTTTCCACGTAAGAATGTCTGCTAAGATTGTCAAGCCCGCCGGTCAAGTCGCTGATGACTTTGAAAAGCAAGTCGCCCAAGAACTCGCTGCCCTCGAAAACTCGTCGGCTGAAATCAAGGCTGACTTGAAGGATTTGTACATCCTTGCCGCCAAGCAAGTCGATGTTGTCGGTGGACGCAAGGCCATTGTCATTTTCGTGCCATACCGCCTCCTTAAGAACTTTAACAAGATCCAAGCCCGCCTTGTCCGCGAATTGGAAAAGAAGTTCTCTGGTCGCCACGTTGTCATCATTGCTCAACGCACCATTCTCGGCAAGGGTCACTCGCGCTCCCATTCGACCTCGGCTCCACGTGCCCGCAGCCGTACTCTTACCGCTGTCCAAGATGCTATCCTCGATGTACGTGAAATCGTCGACTTTTGTATTCGGTGTTGGCCTCTGGGGGTTAGCCTTCCCATGCCCAGTACTCATAGTGTAATTTTTGTAGGACTTGGTCTACCCAACTGAAATCGTCGGCAAGCGCACCCGCTGCAAGCTCGATGGTTCCAAGCTCCTCAAGGTCTACTTGGACCCAAAGGACCAAGTGAACGTCGAAACCAAGTTGGACACCTTCGCCACCGTCTACAAGAAGTTGACCAACAAGGAAGTCGTTTTCGAATTCCCAGTCCAACAAGAATAAGTTAGCTTCTAGTCGATGTACTGGCTGCATCGTTCAACATTCAATCGAATGATGAACCGAGGCAACCAAGCATTCTTACTTGTTTTGAGCAAAACAATATAGCATATCGCATGTTATCTCACTACTCTTATCTTGCAGTCGTTTGTCATTTTCGATGGAGAGTAATATGCTAATATTAATTAGATTAGTTCTGTCATGAGTAAGTTCACTCATCTTAGCGTTGCACAGTCGGTGAATTATCTAAAGTGGTGACAACAACCTTACAATAATTTAGTTCACATCACGAATTGTAGCTTGCAGTGTTGTTAGTTCCATCTCAGTCTGATGGCTGGCAAGGACAAAAATGTCGGACACATCAAGACTAAATCTTGATGACTCCAGAAAGTGAGCAAGATCAGTATATATTGGAAAAAACTTGATTTGGGGACCAAAGCACTCATTCATGCTTTTCAGCATTTAATTGTCTTCCTGTTGAAAAGACATCGACGTGACAATGCAAATGCACTTGAAACTGGAGGAAATCAAAAGACCATGCTAATTTCCACTTCTGCGGGAAAAATAGATTTCTGAAATTCAGAGGAGTCAATTATTCTCTTGTAAAGAATTCTATTTAGTAGCTAAGTCATATATTCAAAGACCACGCTCAAAAATGACCTTAGTTAATAGCGGTGTTCAAGTTGGTTGCAGCTCTATATGTAGGATAAATCGTGGAATATCATTGGACAAAATTTAGCTAAAATTCACATTTGCTACTGGATATTCAACCTCCGAAATTAATATGCTTTATTTCTTTATTACTATAACTTACCTCCGGCATCCAATAAGTTATAGAGTTTTAGGGAGGAATATTCTAACTTCATTTCTTAAATGATCGAATTGTTCTACATCATTGTTAGTGAAAGAAGACCGTTCTCCGTCAATATTGATGTAGAAGCGACAGTCTCTGCTTTGATGAAGGAAATAAAGAGACAACCCAGCCTCGATAAGCTGTGATCCAATGACTTAATACTTTACATGCCTTTGGAAAATGAAGGTTTGGCCACCGAAGATGCAGAAGCTCTCAAGCTTGAAGACTTGAAGGATTTCAAGGAAATGCATTCAATACGTTCGCTTGACCACTCAGAGCATTTTGGAGAAGGCTTTAAACCAGCCACCGAGCGAGTTTATGTCATTGTTGGCCTTACTGGTTCAAACATTGTGCCAAATGCTATTGAAAATCTCGAAACTATTAATGTACCGGAGCCTATACATACTTTAATGTATGCTATGTTCACAAAGCATAATCGAATTATTGAGGAACAAATTGTGTTGATCCAAAAACAAGCACAAATCATAAACGAGATCCGTAAAAAGTGGGCCAAACGTAAATATGCCAAATTTGCCCACTCCGAAATGACCATGTACAAGCTACACGAAATGAAATCTAAAGTTCTGGACATCACTGATGCTTTGTTATCCCCTGCCACCAAAGACGTTGTTACGTTTGAATGGAATGATCCCAATGACTGTGAGAAGTATCGAAAGTATATTGACGACAATATTAGCCATGATTTTCTTGCAATTCTCAAGCTATGTGTGTTTAATATCGAAAGTCGCAAATACCTTCTCACTGCACTTATCACTGGCACAAATACACAGCTCGTTGGCTGGACTGATGTGATGGTATTGAGCGACCGAGTTCTGGGTAAAGGTAGTAAGCCGGAATTCTTTGAAGATGTATGGCTTTTAATCGAAATCAAAAAGCCCGACCCTGGTACCACACAAATTAAAAGTTATGATGCTCAAGTAGTCTCAAAATTTGATTGCGCTTGATCTTCGCAGCGACAACTTTGTGTTCAGTTTGCTGACAAATTTAATGGACCTGTGGAAATTTTTCTGGGTCTATGGAAAAGAGAACGGTAAAGCAATTGTGAAGTATTTTTTTCTCGATGATCCTACCGATGCTTTCGAAGCAATTAAGACTTTGCTTCAGTCCCCTCCCAAAGAAAGAGTCATTAATTTTGGTCAAGTATCAGTGAAAAGACGTAAGCTTGAACACATTTTGGGATCTGAAGAAGACACCAATGGTAATAATGAATTCATGGATAAATACTTATATATTGCAAGAATCTTAGGCCCTGACAAAGGCATTGCATATTCGATGGCTCAACAACTTGGCCGAAGTATCCCTGGTTTTTACATACATGGAATTTGAGCGATAAGCCACTGTTCTACTTGTACATGTTTTAGCTTCGTATCGTAAATTGATGTTTTTTTTTCTTTAGATTTTAATTAAATTGACGATTTAAAACTCGAGTTCGCCAAATCGCCACTGGAGTTAACGTGGAGTGTTAACCATTACCTTGGACATGCACTAATTTGCATGTGGAATTTAATCATATTCATTTTACTGCAGAAACAGTCTACCATAAATAAAATCTTTGTCAAAATCGACAGTCATATTATCGCAACTAAATATTCGCGGTATAATTCACCAATCCAACATTAGTTGGTCCTGCTACTCATGTCTTGATAAGGATTACCAAAAATCTAGTGAAGTCCAGAGCAACAAAAGTCATCAAAGACATGTTTATGACATTCGCCACACCACGGCTACAGCCTCCGATCAGGACATATTTCGCACTCAGTTTTGGAGTTAGACTCAGCTTGGGTAATGTCTCCGTTAGCCACAATAAATAACACAAGGGCAAAGATCAAACCTAATCTTGTCATCCAGGAATATAGTTTTGATATGATTTCTCGTTCACTGGCAATTTGTTTGCTATTTGGTTGTTGGGTAGACGCTTTTTATTACTAAAGTAAATCCTTGCACGCAGACGAGATACAGGGTCAAGGCAGGATGAGCATTAATTTCGGTCGGATTTTGCCTGAAGAACAATAATCTAAGGGAATCTGGATAGTCAAACAACTAATATATCCTAGCAGCCATACAAGATTGAATTAGTTTTATAGTTAATGTGTAGGGTCTTTAGAGTTTTTTTTATTGATCACAACGTAAAAAATTTCCTCAACACAACAATCATTTTTACAGACAATGTTCAAACACCCAAATATCACATCATGCAAAATGATTTCTATTTCATTCATACTTTAACGACAATAGTAAACGTTATCGCCCATCATCATCGACAAGAGAATGGTACATTAAGGACACTTGATCTACGTCATGGGATCGAATCGCATCAATTACATCCATAATGGCAACAGCGCCAATGCGAGGAGCCATTGTCAATGCTCGTCGTCCAAAGCCAGAAGATTTCACATCATTTAAGAGCATACGATTGCAAGAAGTTGGATGACGTCGAATATACCGAGCAGATCTCTTGACAACTTGGCGCATGTGGAACATTTTCGTTCACCAAATGACCATTTTCTTCATCCGGATATTGATTGGTACTCAAGCGATGCCATTCAACAATCAAATATACAAGAACTCATTTAAACTTTTTAACTATTCCTGGTATTTAATACACGGCTATATCATTATAGTATTCAATTTGATCTCTGAGCTCTATATTTCGGTATGAAATTCCATTAAGTCTATACTCGACTATAGTATTACTTAATTTATAGTAAGATGCTTGATTCCATTTGATGCATTAAAAATATAGTCTTCGATATCGAAATTGTCGATGTGATTTCATTTGATTGCATATTGTAGATAGATTGTGAGTCGAAATATTATCTCAATGATAATTCATAGGTTCTATTGGAAAGTAGAAATTCTTTTGGAAATGAATTTAGAATCAGTCAGCTTGGATCTATCTTAAGACTTAAAAACAGAAATGGAACAACGAAAAAGGTTGCGCATTGAGGTTCCTCCTCATATTTGTTCAATTGAACAAACAATCGAATTCCTTCCTTCTAAACTTGTTGAATTCAAAGAATCCAAGCCATTCTCTATCACGTATTATGATAAATCGATCAATACATTTCGAACTAATGAAAATATACAAGCCCCATCAACATTAGTCAATGCTACTGTGAATGATATTCTTCTTAAAGATCCACGTTTTAGGTTCTATTGTATTTAATATATTTCTAACAAATTCAATAGGATTCTTCATCTTTCGAAAGAGGATGCAGTAAGTTTAGTAAATCAAGAATGGCGAACCAATATGACACGTATGCTTTATCAAGCACGAATAAATCCTCATCAAATTCTTGATGGGCCTGTCGTAACACGATCTAAAAACGGTGTTATTCAAATCCAAGAATGTCTTGAAAAGAATCAAGTTCCTGATGCACTTTCAACTCGTGTTTTATCTCCAAAGAAAAAAGTTAAAGTAAAAAAACATATTCATTAAATAGAAATGTATTCATAACAAAGCTTGTAAGCTCAATTCAAAACATCATTTAAATGGATAGTTATAAGCTTAATACAATGTCGTAGATTAACACTTGCAATTGTTCATAAAGAGCATTGTGCACATTTTTATACTCATCTCATATGATATTCTGTTGGATGTTCGAAGAAGACGTCTGTTTTTCAGTCTACCACACATTGATTCTTGTGGTCTCAATACATTAAATGATCTTTTTACTTTCTACCTTCTCCATTATAGCAATGCACAAACAAAAAAAGGTTAAAGAAATAAGTTTTACATTGATATGATAATATGTGATAAAGGAATAAAATTCTTCATCGCAAAACTACTATTGGTATTTTTATGCTTTGATTTGTTGTTGTTTGCTCTTGTAATCATTGACAGCAGCTTTGATAGCATCTTCTGCCAACATACTACAATGCAATTTTACAGGTGGTAATTTCAAATGGCTTGCAATATCCGTGTTTTTAATCTTGAGGCATTCATCAACATTCTTTCCTTTCAACCATTCCGTTGCAACCGACGAACTTGCAATTGCCGAACCACAACCAAACGTTTTAAACTTGGAGTTGATAATAGTGCCATTTTCATCCACTTCAATTTGCAATTTCATCACATCGCCACAAGCAGGAGCTCCCACAAGTCCTGTACCAACATTTGATGCTTTCTTGTCCAAGGCACCCACATTACGAGGGTTTTCATAGTGATCAATGATGTTTTCGTGGTACATACGAACGTAGCGAGCACGTGGAAGCACACGGGAGACGGAACGAACGGTGCGTAGCATTTGTCCCGTTGAAGAATGAACACACTTTTGTATCGGTCAGCAAGCCCTTAATTTCAGCCAATCACAATGCGAACAGCCACACGCATGCAGCCACTCTGGAATCGTGTGTTTTCTGATTGGATAAAAATGATGCAATAAGATTAGAGTTATTTAAAGCTTCTGATGATTCCCGAAGAAGTCGTCTTTCCGACACACGATGTTATGATAATCCACCAACACGTTTACACGATAATCTTTACATGTAAACCCCTCATAAAGGATGTATTTACTTGTATATGCGATGTACTATTGTCCATTGTCTTTGTAGAATCAAGTTTGAATCTTCTTTACCTCCATAGATGATCATATTTAGTCCTAAATATACTTTGCATGATCTACACAATGATCTTCACATGTAAACGCTCTTAAAACACATATTTAATGGTTGAAGCGATTATCAGTTGTCCAATACCTTTCCAGAATCCTGTTTGAATCCTTTTAACGGCATATTTGACGTTGAGTAGAGTTTACTCGTTCTCAAGAATAGTCTTTCCGTGTACATGACATATTTGACGGCAGAAGCGATGCATTGTTGTCCATTGCCTTTGTAGAATCCTACTTGAATCCTTTTTACGGCTTTGCATGATCATTTTGGAGTAGAGTTTGCTCACTCTCAATGACAATCTTAACGCTTAAACGTTCTCGAAGAAGGATGTAATTGATGGTAAAAGCGATGATTTGTTGTCCATTGCCTATGTAGAATCCTGTTTGAATCTTCTTTAATACTATCGATGACTGTCGATTAGTATTGTTTAATTTATGATCATTGGTATAGTGTAGTTGGATTAATAACCATGTTGAAGCAATTGGGATCAGGACAACATGGATGATAATGTTACACGATAGCTTCATGTCGTACAAGGTGGATATTGCGTCGTTCGTTGAGAGGTTTGCTTCAAATTGATTGTTTATGAGCGTGTGGGAATTACTTGCTGTGGTAGAAGCGAGGAATCATGCTTCTTGGATCGTGTCCATACTACGTACTGAAGAGCGTTGCTCACAGTGTGTCGTACCACGCACGCAGGGGACCGATGAGCTCGCCAGAGCTACAGCCATCTTCACCGATGCTAGTCACTCCTCCACGTACGCCACCATTGACTCCAAGCACGCCTCCATTGCCAGTGCTACGTACGCTTGGATCGATGGAGGATGAGGTTAAAGAAGCCGAGAACTTGCATGAATGTCCTGTGTGTGCACGCCATTTCTCTCTTGTTCGCTTTAAACATCGATGCAAAGCATGCAATCGAAAGGTATGCAATGACTGCTCCAAGAGTAGATTGAGGCTTAGCGATATGGGCCTTGTAAGAAGAGATAAAAAGGGAAATGTCAAACCTGAACGTGGCAAGAAAGGTGCTCGGGTGTGTGATCCGTGTGCTCGAAGCTACTTTGCCACGAAAATGGAGATGGATCCACCCAACGATGTGATTGCAATATCTCCATCAATCGCCCCAGTGTCCCCACAACCACGAATGAATTATTCCGAAAGACGATCGAAGCCACGGAATTTACGTCTATTGCGAAAAAGACATTTTGTTGTGTTTGGTTTCTTTTGCTTTGCTGTATTGCTACGAGTTACTGTACCTTGTCGTAATTATCAAGATGTAAGAGTCCCATGGCTTTTATTTGGTGGGGAAACAACTCATAAATTGCTTTGTCGAATTGTACGACTTGATATATTTACAGTCGTATTAATTGCTCTCGTTCTTCTTGATGAATATTATCGTATTCGACATCAAAGAAAAAAGCATCTTGGACAAAAAACAATACAAACTACAATTATCTCAATGAGGGATCGAGAACAAATAAATGCTCAAGGTAATTCTTTCTTCAATTGCATGGTTTAGTGGAATCTTGGTAGAATTACCACCAGTGATTGAAATAAATGATTCAAGCAATCATAGTCAACTTGAACAATTTTGCTTGGATACACTTCTTCAAGGCTTGAAGGATTGCACGACAAGCAATGAAGTAGGCTTTCTTTTCTATTGCAAGTGATGATTTCTATTGTAGGGAGTGGATGTGGCTAGTTATTTAGATGTGTGTGCAGAGACTGCAAAACTTTTGGTCATGTTTGGCAAAGCTACAGCATTTGCAGCTAGCACTGTAGCTGGGTACATGACAGCAATTGACAATAGTTTAAGCACCAATGCATCTTTAACTCAAGCATCTCCAGACTCTCCTGGACGATGGCGTTCAAGAAAACCTACTTTACAATATGTCATTGACAATGAAGTTACTGCTGGCCTTGCTAGTGTTGGAGGGAAAAAGAATCCTTCAGTCAGCAGGTATCTACAACCATGACAATTTCAACTAATTTATTGTGTAGAGGAGTGCTCCGTTTGCTTTGGTTTTTAGACTTTGTCGAAGCTACACTTCGTTTGTGTTTCATTGAAAGTGATGTTGATGAAATGGGTTCATCCATGGCTAAAGGTTACCATACTTCTTTGCATATAGATGTGCTAAGTAGATTGTAGCTTATGAGACGACATTGGGTGCACGCCACCCTTGGCTAATTCGTAAAGGTGTTATGAGTGCATTGGGTTCTGTACCCAAGAGATCAATTATTCTTAAAGACATTGCAAATGGAAAACCTGAAGCTGAAGCAGTTGGAATCCTTCAAGAAAGTCAAGAGTTGATGAAACAAATGATTGACCAAGTGCGAAAAATATTAACAGAGCACGAACTTTTGGACCTTAAGTAATAGAAAACATAGAAAACATAGATGATTAGACCACAAACCATGGATTTTTAATCGGTATTCTCTAGCTTTTGTAGCACGTCGACTGTTTGTTGCTTGAGAATCTTGCGAATCGTAATTGCAACTTCTTTTCCAGTAAATTCGCTGTCCTCATCAAAAGCATCTTGACAGGCAAAGTAAATGTCGTTCATCATGCCTTTAAACAACTCTTTTGTGGACGAGTGATGCAAAGCAACTTGTGATCGAGTTTGTTCCAATGCTTCTGTCACTTGTTGGAGCTGGTTTTCAAGCTCAGCTTTCTTCTTTTGACTTACTTCACCAGCTTCGACGAGTTCTTCCAAATGTGCCATTGCTTCTGCAGCATCTCGAGCATGATTTTCACGTTCTTCATTTATTTGAGCAAGCACTCTTTCCAACTAATTTAAAATTATAAGTTGAATTGATAGAGTTCATATACCTCTTGATTTGAAGCATCTTTCTGCTCGTCGAGAGCTGCAACTTTTTCTTGCTCAAGAGCATCAATTTGAGCAAGTAAAGATGATCGTTCTTCCATCCATTTCTTTTGGGATGCAATTGCAATCTGTCTAGCTTCTTCTACTTTACTCTCATTAACTTGAGTCGATTGAGCAACTTGGAGATCTGATTTGGCTTGTGCTAAAGCACGCTGTAGCGTTAGACTTGCTTCTTCTGCTTGCAATCGTTGCTTATGTTCATCATCCAAGCCACTTGCATAGCGTGCAGCATCAGCTTCCAATTGAGCACAACGTTGTTTTGTGTGATCTAACGTTGCTTGTAAAGTATTAAGCTCACTTGAAACACGAGCTTGGTTTGAAGACTGCGAAAGATATCGTTGATTGTCACTTGTGGCACGATCTAATTCATCTTGTAGTTGATTTGTTCGTCGTCGTAAATCCTGAAGTTCTTGTTGTAATCCTGCAATTTCATTTTGATATTCTTCATTTTGGCTCAAAATTTTTTCAACATTCTTTAGTAATGAAGAACTTGAGTAATTATCGGTACTACGTCGAGTATAACTTGGTGTAAATGATGACTGAGTACGTTGACTTAAAAGTCGATCCATTTTTGCTTGTAAATCTAATAGCATTCCTTCCATTGATAAGGTTGTTCTGGCAACACGTTGAACGGTAGCATCAAGCTCACTGGAGGATACAACTGCTGGAGTTGGTGCAAAAGGAGGTGAATACGGTGGTGTAGAGGCGTAGGTTGCAGTTGTTGGTGTAAAATTACGTGCAGGTGGGTAAGATGGTGTTGATGTAAATGATGGCATAAATGGAGACGGCTCAAAAAAGGCAGAAGACGGAGGAGCGTGCATCGAGAGCGCTGGGTACATGGATTGGGGCGTGGGACGTGGAATCGGATCAGGTGTCACTTGGCGTGGTGGGTTTACTGGGGCTGCAGTAGCTGCAGGAATAGTTACCGAAGGTTGCTGTCTAGAGGATTCCTCCCATTCTTGCCGCATCCGAGCTAAAGCTTCTTGCTCTTTAAGTAGGTTTTCTTTCTCTTTCATAAGTGATTCCAATTCTTTTGCAACAGGGGCCGGTGAAGGAGCAGAGGCAGGAGCTTGCACAACAACTGAAGTGGTCGATGTTTGTACTGTAGTTAACTTGGTTGGTGCTGGAGTCTCTGGTGCAGGCATTGTCAAGACAATTGGGGTTTGGATACGTGGAGCTTCATCTACTGTTTCTGTAAGAGAGCTTCTTGAAAGATTGGGAAGTTGTGATGCTGCTGTGGAGCTGAAAGGTGGAAATATCGAAGCACCTTGGCTTCCTACTCTTGAAAGGTGGGCCATGCGATGAACCAAATTATCATGTTTGTTTTCTTCTTGAACAATTGGCGTTGACACAACAGCTTCATGATTTACATTCTTTTTCTCTTTTTTGACCTTCAAAAGCTCAACAATGGCCAAAACTATAGCACCCGTACCATCGCTAAGTTCTTGTGGCAAATAAATATATCGTTTGCCACCTTTTTGCATGCCAACAAGTCCTTGTGAAATACCAGGAATACATTCTGTACTTGCATCCCCAAGTCGTAATTTCTGTAAATCTGATGCTGTCGCTTGCAAAATTGGTGTCGAATGCAACAAACCATTCGGATTTGCATTCAAATCTGCAGTTTCCCATGCTTCAATCGCAATTCCAACAATATCTCCATTATTCACAGCATATCCTTCCCCAATTCGACTATCTTCGATCAAAAACATCTTTTCACGTAAACACAAATGAGCTTTAATTGCTGCAATTGCATGTAAGAATCCATCGACAGCAGAATCATCTTTAAAACGCATTGAGTAATTCTTTGTGGATCCCACATAAAAATTCACATAATTATCTTGCTGGATGGTAAATTTGATATGAACATCGTCTAACGGTGCTGATAAAAGCTCGTCTCGGGCAACATTGTAACACATTAAACGGTAAGAATGACCTGAACACAACAAAGCTAGACCCAAAGCCCCATCGCCCAAAGATTTATGCCCATGAGACTCTGCATCATAAGCAAATGCATACACACTCCCGCTGTAGATGAGCTCTTCGTCGCTCATTCGTAAAATGCGCGGCAAGAAGTGAAGCCATCCGGATATCATTATTTATCCGAATACAATATTTATCCGGATATGAATAAGAATTCGTTAGATGATGATGATGAAAATGAATGTCGAGAAAGATGATGAAGGAAGAAATGAGGAAAGGGTGTTTTAGTTATGGATAAAAGCTGTAGGAAGATGGAAATAAAAGGGAATGTTTAGTCGAGCTTGGTTGAGGTGTGTAGCGGACTGAACGTGTTGAGAAATGTGTATCTTGAAAAGATGACAAAGAGCCGACGAAACCAGACAAATTGTGATTGATGTTGTGCCATAGCTGCGTGATTCATCCATGGTGCAAGAACGATCGTAGCAGTATTTGACGAAGCTGTAAAGATAGCATCGAATAAACCGACGTATTTTCGCCAAATTGGTACACTTTCAAGACACCATGCTTGGAGAGGAAGTGGAGAAGTTTGTAGAGTGTGTTTGATGCCGTGATGGACAGCGATGTGATTGGGATGACCAGAAATACCATAGTCGTCAAAGGTAAAGAGCTAGAAAGAGATGAGATGATGTATTTGATGATTTGTACATACTGTGTCAATTGAATGTTTTGTTACATAGTCTAATGTAGCGTTTGCTACATCGGAGTCTTTCCAAATACTCTTCATCCCATCCTTGATAAAGTTAGTATTTCAAACGCTTTGTAGTTCTACCTGGAATCGATCATCGTCAATTACAACAAGGTTAGAGGTATTCATGCCAAGTGTATTCCAACATGATGATAATTCCTTTGTACGAATTGCCCCAAGACCATCATAGTTTCCTAGTTAACATAGTATTAGAGTGTCCTTTTCTTGTAAATCTACCAGAGGAAAGACATAAAAGATGCCAAGTTACATGCGGCTGAGATGCAAGTAAAATTGGTACGAAAAACATGCTTTCATCGTCTGGATGGGCGATTACCAGCAATACGTCAGCCTTTGCTTTAGCTCCATGAGCTCGATATGAAGCAATCTGCTGCACAAAGCTCTTACTCTTCCACGAGATACCGCCGAGGGTCGCAATGAGCAGCACGATCACACCTACAAGTACAGCCATGTGGCACTTTTATAAATGATGCCACATTTAAGAGTGTTAAATTCGGCACATAACTTGGTGAAAAATAAAGTTGACAAAGAAGCTCAGATTAAATAGATTATGATGATTAATTGCCGATATTTCGTAGGTGACGTGTATCACCATTATCAATGTCCATAAGAATCGAATCTGGAGATAGCATAGTTTGTGAAGATGATTCCTGTCTAGTTTTACGAAATGCCCAAAAAATAACAATAATCCCAAGCATCTAGCATCAAAAATGAGCAAGTTTGTTTGCTATACATGTACCTGTGCTGCATGAAAGTAAGGAAATTCGAGTTGCATGTGGCAAGGTTTGCCAGAAGCACAGTCAAATTCTTTTTTCATGATGCACCCATTGTTTATAAAGTCGACAAGTTGATAGATCTAATGCATGCATTTCTTAGTACATTACGAATTGGAATGAGATTACCTGAAGTCCAATGACAACGATTGAGACAGCCTCAAGAAAGCAAACCATTTTAAGTATACGTGATGATTTACTTGGAAGTTTTGCTACTGAATCAATACCTTCTTTTGTATCAAGATCTAATGGTAATATTGTATCATCTTGACTTTCACTTTTAACCACAGGAGGTTTAGTTAAATCAATAAGAGCTTGTCGAGCTGCAAGACGACGTCGTGCAATCTCTAATGTTTCTTCTTGTGTTCGACGTATTTCACGAAGTCTGCAATGAATTTGAATACCAAATATCAAACCCATTGTTGCAATGATAACAAGTAAAAATGGAGCCATTGAAAATTGAATGAGAATATGAACGGAATGATACACATCACTGCTCATGAATAAGACAGATATTGGTAAAATTCCAAAGAAGATAACCCAGGTAAATACAAAGCCAAGGACTTGAAAAGCACGAATTGGATACTCTAAATGTACCAAATTTTTAGGTTGGACAACGACCCTAGCCCAAAGCGACACTGCTAAAATCCTACACGACAACATGAGTCTCCTAATCCATCAAAAAAAGGCATACAAGATACTGTAAATACACGCTGTACACGTATCCACAATCATATTTGCTGCCACATATGAAAAAATACCCATATAGCCCCATGGATCAACCGATCGTATAATAAACGTTAAACTAGACACGACAAGCAACCAATATGTCACTTTTTGAATGCCTGAGCCTGCTGAATGATGATGGGATCCTGAAGAAGACGACAAACGATGTCGCACTGATTCATACTTGTTCCCAAGTCGTCGGATTGTCCATAATTTGGCCAAAGAGAATACTAACATGACAAGCCCGAAAAGTCCACACATAAGACGAAATACATTGTACTCTTTTGTACTCAGAGATGCATACGTACGCGAACAAGGACCTTCAGGCCCCTCTTTGATATAACCATAAGCGCACAGACCATGCGAGGTGCTCTTGCCGGCGCCCATTGTACTGGTACCTACTGCTTTACGGTCAGAGCTTATTTGGGACACGCAATAGATAGCATTACATGATTGGTTAAAATTAAATTGGTAAATGACACGCCTCTCATTGGTGGGATATTAGAATTTCTTATTTATTCTCAGAGGTATTCATTTTACAAAAAGCAAGAGAAACTACAATCGTGACAATGACACATTGTATTACAGAGGTTTTGGACATAACGAGTCATGGGTGCATGAGACACAAAGAGCTTTAGACAAATAAACGTCCCAAAATGACATCTTGGTGCTTTTTATGAAGATCTTTTTACTGTAGTAGAATGTGTAATCGCAATTTCATTTATTTAAGCTGCTTGAGCTTCTTGAGATGCCCAGCCTTTGGTTTGTTTAGCATATGCATTGGTATAATAGTCAATGATAGATGCTGGTGCTTGGTGTTGGATGGCAACATCGAGGAATGCTCCAAAACCAATTGTTGATTGAGGTTGAGATGTGAATAATCGTTTAACCTTGTGCAAGTTTTATATGATTTTTGAGATTGAGTCGTGTGTACCTTTCCAGGTCGTGCTAATGCTTCAAGAGTATCCCATTCTTGAAGCAATCCACAATGAACGATTGACGTGTATAGAATACGATTTGGATCAATATTAAAAGTTGTTTGGAGATGATGAATTCGTGTAGAATCCCAGACGTATTCTTCGTGCGATGACTAGAATACATAAGTTGACAATGAGTTATGTTGTTTGGATGATCACCTTGTTGCCATCAGGATACAGCATTGCATATCGCAAAAATTGAGCCATCGTCATGTTGGTCACTGTTGGTCTTGGAAATCTTAACCATATCGGGTCAAAATGGGTTCGACGAAGATTAGCTTGAAAAGCTTTGAACCATTCCAATTGATCAGCTTCAGTCCATGGATCAAAAAGAATCACAGGTTCATTGTGTGAAAGAATTTCAAGACAATAAGGACGATCAAGTTGTTTAGCTTGTGTACTTGAATGATGGATAGTTTTTCGTATTGAAATGGCTTGAGTTAATTGTAAATCACCACGTGCTTTTTTATCCAAAAATGGATTTGTTGAGGTTTGCATTTTTTCTTGATCGTATTTGTAGTAACAAAACTTGTTTGCTTCCAATACAAAATAGCGTTTATGCCAATTTAGACCTTTAGCACCTTTGGCAGAGTGTTTATCACAGTAACCAGATTTACTTTGAGCTGCTGGTGCCACCATTTTATCACGTGCCTCTGTAGCTTGTAGTAATTGTGTAAAATCAATATAATGACCAAGTTGAGTCTGTAGCCATCCTGTCGTAGTCTGATCACAATCATTAAACATTTGCGTTGCTTCCTCTACCCACTGCATTGCACGAGCCATATCGGTTTGTGCTAAAATCATTCTTGTAACTTCAGTTGCCATATCATGATATCTTTCCACACTCTTATACAAAGCAATTAATGGATAATCTCGCAACGATACAAATATCATAGCCTACAAAAACTTTGTCAATCCTACAAGATCAAACAAACTCAATACTTCATTCACACGTTGTTGTCTTAAATGATTTGCCCAATGATCCAACGCAATAGCATGTTTTGGTAGACATAATTCAGCGTAAAAGAGCATTTCTGACATTGTATGAGATAAAAACAACAAGACATCCATAATCACAGGCGAACTTCGTGTTATACATGCAAATGTCAACAATGTTTGTTTACTTTTAAGCGATGCAAAATCAGAAGAAGCAAAGAGGGATCTATAATCAAATCGTTCACCAATTCCCATGTGACTTAACAAGAGCATCTGCACAGCATCATTCGCTTTCTTGATCGCATCGCTTGCCATGATTCCAGTTTCACAATTCTTTTCAAATATGGCACTTTTCCTCTTAAACCTGGTACTTACCACATTTAAGCAGTCTAAACTTGGTAATCTTGGTGAATACCACATTTAACCAATCTAAACATGGTAAATGCCATATTTATTCTCTAAATGTGGAAATTGCCACAGTTAACAGTAAAGACGCCATACTTAGAGATTAAATATGATATTTACCATAATTAAGTATTTATATATGGCACATGCCATATTTAAATGGTAAATTATAATTTTTAAATGTGAGAATTGCCAGAATTAGACCTTTAGTTGTGGTATTTGCCATGATTAAGTTGTGGTAATATTATGAATGCCATATTTAAGAGAAATACTGTATTTGGATTGGAGGATTGTATCCGGATAGTTGTGTGGAGCAGACGTCATTTTCCTTCGTGAGTGCAAATGACGTTGTTCGGCGCAGTGTTCGGAGCCGCGTTTGGTCTTAATACGAAGCTTCTCTCAAATGCCTTGCAAAAGGTTCCTTACATGCGTCGTACGTGTTATATTCATTGATCTCTGTGGTGATTCAGGCATTGTAGATCCATGGGAACATTTGGCTTTGATCGGTGCTGGTGCTTACATTGGACACATTGCGACTGACAACTATGAAAATCAAGTGAATGATGTAGCTGCTTTGCGTTCAATGCTTGGCAAACCAGAAGAACGTGAATAAATCAATTTCAACACCTTCGATCCACTTTGTTGGTAGAATATCGTGTCCTCCATAGTACACAAGATGAGTTTTTGACAAATGTTTGAGACTCCATGTTATCTATATACATTAGATTAAATGTGCTTTTATCTACTCTCTACTGGCTCATCGTTCGCTTTCGTTTCTTCTTGGAATCTTTTTTCTTTGATGATTGATTGCCACTAACCATTTGAAGCATTTGACCGACCATTGCCTTCACAACAGGGCTAGCTGTGTCGAGAGCTTTGAGTTCATCTGCTAGAGCCAAAGCATCCATGGATTCATCTTTAAGTTCCATACGAACTTTCAATAAGGCTTGTCCACATGCAGCTACACCTTTAAGACGCTTTCCTTTCACTTTACCACTGGCCATTGCATCCAAACATGCTTTCTGAAGCTTAGTGCTATGTGGTGTCAATAGTTCCAAAGTCATTCCTTTTGTCTTGAGTAGAGCTGACAAATATCGTACAACTTCAGAACGATTGAAATCATCAACTGCAGCATCCTCAATGCACAACGTAGCCAATGTAGAAAAGAATAGAGTTGTTGCAATGGCAGGTAGCTTTCCCAATAGTTCATCAAACATTACACGAGGCATTTTGTAGTGCTTTTTTGTCATAAGAAGTTTGAGAACTGGGACTAAAACTTCAGCCACATCAGCACTCTTTCCATCCTTGGTTAAATGACGAACAAGGTATACAATAATTGCAGCACCAGTGGAAGCTTGTTTCTTGTCAGTAAGTGTCGAAGTTAACGTAGATACAATTGAGTTTAATGCTTCAAGCATAGCTGCACGATCAGTTGGATGAGCTTCTTTTCGCTTGGTAAGCTTCGTGAGAACACTTCCAAGACGTTCGCTCCATACAAGAATTTCAGGAAAAGCCTTTGTGGATGTCCAAGCAGTAAAAAGTGGAGCAAAAAGCATTGTGGAGAGTTGTCCATGACCACCAGCATAAGCAAAAAGCAAATCCAATACACGAACTTTGAAATGCAAAGCAGCCATCTTGAGACGTTTAGCAGTTTGCTTGGCTTTCTTCTTTTCAACAACATTGTTGACAAGGGCAGAGAGAGCAGCATCTTCACGTTGGAGTTCTGACATTGCTTCTTCTTCAGTTGGTTCTTCGTCATTTTCTTCTTCATCTTCCTTAGCTTCATTTTCATCACTTTCATCAGCTTCTTCATTGTCTTCTTCATCAACTTGATTCATTGTCAATTGAGATGGATCAATTGGCGCTCCTTCATCATCATCTTCGTCACCTTCAGCTGTGAGCATTGAGTCTTCTTCAGGAGCAATGACAACATCAAGTAAACTTTGAAGACTGGTTGCATCAAGTTGATCCATGATCGAACGGAAAACGTGGTTGACAATTTCACGCATGACACTCGATTCTTGTGCAAGCATGCTGAGCATCATATCTGTAAGCACGGTAAGAGGTTGAGGTTCATCATCTTTTTTGGTCTTCTTGGCTTTCTTGCTTGGTGATTTCTTGGGAGGATTGAGCTCATTCAAACAACGTTCAAGATCATCAATGACAGTGGAAGCTTCATCACGTTGACTCTCATCAAGGAGTTGGAGACCAACACAAACTGATAGTAAAATAAAGCCCTTGAGTTTTAATTGTTCCTTCTTGTCTTCAGTAGATTTAAGTTGCTTTTGAAGACGATCAAGTTGGCTCTTTACAAGAGCTTTCTTGGCAATGTGTTCTTTGTCCAAAGGAGTTGATAGTGAAATATCTTTTTGATTGTCTAATGATTCCCAAGTAGACCACATTCGGAATGGTACTGATTGTTCAAGAGTTGCCTGGCCCTTTAATACTTGGCTTCCCATGCCCATAAGAGCATATAAACGTTTTCCACAAGCAGCTTGGACATTTTCAGAGAGTTCAGGGTCCATTTTCTTTTTGTTTGCCTTTTTAGACACATAGAAAGCATTGCGAATTAAGAAAGAAAGGACCAATTCCCATACTTTGTCGTCAGTTGTGCTTGGCATATTTAAAGCAGCAGTGTACATTGTATCAAGAGCCCACATACGAGCACCAGCAATACGCTTTGCTTGGAATTCTTTACGTTCTTTTTCTTCTTCCATAGCCATGACAGCAGCAAAATCAAAACTTGCTGGTTTCTTTTCTTCCCTATAGCAAAATGTTAATTAATTATTTCACAGAAAATTTCATACGTCTCTGGTTCATCGAGAATACTGACCAAACAAGTCAATGGATGAGAAAATTGATGCTGAAGGAAATGATAAAATTCCGTTGGATTTTGAGTAGCAAAAGTTTGCAAGCAAGCAACAGCAGCTTCGTGAAGATAATTTTTTTTCGAGACAGCATTGTTGTACAAGCATTTTACAAATCGCGGAGTTAAAATTGCTCGGATAGTAGACGATGGTAATTTTGCCACAATAAATTCAAAAATTTTAAATGCTGTACCACGTCGTTCATGTGTCGAAGTTTCACCAATAAGCATACCATCTACAAGCACATTCCATGCTTCTTGAAATCGTTCTTCATCCAATTTTGGAGCAGAAAGAAAGTGTTCCAAAAGACGTCTCCATGAAGAATGCACACGTGGATAACAAACTGTCGAAGAAGACTTAAGAGGCTCAACCAAATGTTGCATTTGATGACGTGCAAGAAAATTTGCAGCCACAAAAGAAGATTGTGTTTTGTCAAGTTTATGTTTAAGCATGAAAACATGCAATCCAATGGCAAAAGCAACTTGATCTGCATTAAATGCACTTGTTGGTCCCTCTAAAGCTGCTTCAAATTGTGGTAAAAGTGCTACAAAAGCTTCAGGTTTCATTTGTTCAACAAATACCAACACAGCTTCAAAACACGATTCTCGGAACCATTTTTTCCACTTGGCCATTGTCAATAATTCTGTGACCAATTCACCCACAAGTTTTTCATCATTAAGTCGTTGAGATTGTTGAATTGCAAGAATACCAAAATGACGTCCAAACATGTGCTCTCTTTGTTCCATTCCTTTCATCGAATTTGAAATATCCATGAGAGATTTAATCATTGTAAACACTTGATTCAATTCAAGTGATGGAAAAGCATACAATACTGCTGTTAAAGCCGTACTAAAACCTTGACGAGCAGCATCACGAGACGAAGCTAGCCCTCGAATCAAACGTTTAAGTGTATATTCGAGTTCATCCGAATTATTTGCAGCTCGCAAATGAGCAACAATAGACTCTACGGCTGACGTTCTTGTAGATACATTAAGCTCTGCCAAGTCCCAGAACACCTTTAGGAACGAACTGCGGCTTTCATCTGTCGGCGGCGATGTCATGTCGTCTTATTTTGCTTTGATGAGCTCCAATCCAATCCAAATTCGCACCAGTCATTTTCAACCAATCGAACACATGCCCACACAATACAATGATATGATTGGTGGCCAAGATCTCGCGATACAAGCACAGTCACAGTGCTTATAACGAGGGTTTTAAGTGGAATTCCATGGAGATTGGCATTTGGAAATTTGCTTCGTGGAGAGAACGTGTGAGAGGAGGAGACGATATGTGGAAGACGATAGGCGAGAGAGAGAGAGAGGATACGTGTACGTAGAGAAAAGGATTGGTCCAGAAGCTGTTAGCATTGTAAATAAAATGATGGGTGAAGAGGCCAGGGTTTGTTGATAGGGCAACTTGATTTTATGATGGGTGAACATGCCGTTGAAGCTCAAGCATTGGATTTGGATGGGAATTTGGGATTGTTACATAGATGCTGGACAAGAAAAGATGTGTTTTATGAGATGATAAACGATGTGATTTATGAGATGATGAAAATTGGGATGCTCTGGAGCCAGGATGAAGATGTGACGAAAACCTGAAGCAAAAATGATGCGTGAGTGATGTGCCGTCTACGATAAAAGTAAGAGTAGGGGACTCGGGTAATGCTTTTCTGGCAACTATTTCTCAATTCAACGAGGGTGTATCTTTAACCTGTGAATAGCTACTGCATAGATACCATAAAGAAAGAACACGAGAATATCTTGGCAGTGCTTTCGAAGAGGATAGGATTATAGCAATTTATCTGGTTCTTTGCTTCGAGGAATCGACAATGCAATATCGAACGCTCTGGCGCAACTGCTGATGGCTAGAAATGTTCATAGAACTGAATTACCCGCGTACACCACAGAGTACAACTAGTGCATCCATAGTGTGGGATGGATGGGAGGCTGAAAATGCGAAATGGGCATGTTAAGTATCATTGTCGACCAAGACAGGCTTTGCTGCATAGCAAATGCTGCGGTTTATGCTTGGCCATGATGACCACGACGCACTGTACGATTCCAATGCTTCTCCTTTACGTGGGTATGCTACCACTACGACACGATTGCATGACAATAAAAGTTTATTTAGTTTATTTAAATCAACGATATATAATCATTTGACGGTGTAGTAGACAACAAACAACATATAGTGTATTGATTTTTTGCATATGATACTGATAAATAATTAGATGACACACTCAAGAGATCGGCCTGGGGTTTCAAGCA
Source organism: Thraustotheca clavata (assembly GCA_002081575.1). NCBI lineage: Eukaryota > Oomycota > Saprolegniomycetes > Saprolegniales > Achlyaceae > Thraustotheca > Thraustotheca clavata. The sequence goes on along the minus strand of JNBS01001045.1, from coordinate 22,942 downwards.
CAACGTACGCATTTTCAGTCAATTCATCGTCTGCGTTCTGTTGATTTTTTGGGGAAACCACAAGCATCACTTTTTTAGCTTGAGGGTGATATTTATTCCACGCCATCATAGCAATGAACAAAACACTGCAAATAAACATGCAAACAGCAGAAAAAACGGCAGGTTGGCTACCAAGCAACTGCACAATACCAGCAATAATCAAAGCAATTGCCGAAGCTGCATCAAGAGCAAACTTTCGTGCCATCGGTCCATTAGTACGATAACGTACTAACAACCATGCACTTGTATTACAGATCGCCAATGCCAAGGCAATAAGCGCCACAATGTACGCGACATCAAATTGTAAAGAACATAATAGTCCGATTAAACTCAATGCGCCAAATATTGCTTGAGATACACGTAAGGACAAAGGAACACGTTCCGTCAATGGCATTCGTGAGGTAGAAGAAGAAAAGTTACTAAAATTGGTGGTGGGATTCGTCATGAAGAGAGCAAATTGAAAAATGAAAATGATCCCGCCTGTTTGCCTTGAAGTTTGTGACATGTGTGAGCAAGAGAAAAGGTGCATTTACAGCTCACTAAATGAGTGTATACAAACTTGTAGATAGTGCAGCAAATCTACTGTACTTTAGCTGATCAAACCAGTTCACGCACGCCATTAGGCACATGGTTATAATCAGTGTTCATAGGATCATTTGGAACTAACGACTGCATCAAGGGCTTTTGTTACTAAAGATAAAAGATGGTTTCAGATCTAAGCGATATACGTCGAGTTGATACAAGTAACCATCGTCTTTGAAAATGATACAATTCAGTGGATAAATTTCGAGTTTATAAATTTTCATTTCTTTGGGAAATTTTCATGTCTTTGTACATTTTATCTTAAGACAAACATAGTGGATATTCAGGATATATTGGTCTCAAAGGTTGTGCCCTGCAGTCGCCATCGCATCGTAGACACACGAACAACCGGCTGTAACATGTGCACCAACATATCATCAACTTTTCAGTTCATTGGTGGTGCCTGGGTTTTCATTTTCGCAAGAACTTTTTGTTTCCAGTCAACATATTCTTGTTGGCTTGGGCATGTATTATCTTTGTGAACTTCGTCTGCTTTCTTTAACGATAGGATTGCTATAAAAACTTTTAATTTTTTTTGTTGAATGTTGAGAGATACGTGCTGTGGAGATACAAGATGTCTGTAGCTGGATGAGCTTTTTTATCTGATCCAACGAGCGAGTTCCTGACGTGCTTGTCGAATTCGTTGTCGTATTTGAATCATTTGCATTGTTTTCTTTGTTTGGTGGCATTTCTAAACGTTTTCGCTTACGTCCTAATGATCCGATGAGCTACTTGATACTGTAGGATCATGTTACCAATTTTGAGTTGACTTGCATCTGGACGAGAATATCCCGCCAAAGAAAGATCACAAAGACGCTAGATACGATTGTTTAGCACATGGTTGAAAATGCAAATACCTCAATCGACGATACAACGCTTGCAAACTCATTCGGGTGGCTATATGTCATTCGTATAAGTTGAGCTTTGTCGACTCGATGCTACATGATAGTTGAGCTTTCGAACAATCGAATGATAGTGATGTTTACATTAGCTTTTTGTGCACATACATAAAATACTGCTATAGGAAATAAAGGACGTGAAAAATCCACTGTTTGTTGTTTAGATTTTAATAATTTTGTATGCATTCGTGCCTACTCCACATCATTTCATACTCTTTAATCATTTTCATACCTTATAATCATCATGTACTGCTGCTACAAATTCTGTTAATGCTGGACAACCAAACTTGACACATAACGCTGCTGTTGTGACGGTAATATTGTTGTTGGCATGTAATTTCAATATACTGCTTACAACTCGCACAGTTTGTTTGTGTTTTGCTAAACTAGTTCCTCCAGACAACTTAAATAGTTTTCGGCTATCATAAGGCTCTTGTAAAGTTTCACAAGCAAGCTCAATACATGCAGCAGGTCGAGCCATTAATGCCACAGCGTTCCCTCCCTATACAAGATATTATTCATGGCATTACATAGAACATTACCCCTTGAATACGAAGCTCTAACAATCGTAGATACTCTTGTGCTTTCCCAATTACTTGAGGGGATAAACCACCATACTTGTCAGCAAGTGCAATAAGATCCATTTCTTAGCGTGTCAATATTGTAATGAATGACTGGCAACGCCTTCATCTATTAGGCTATCCGGACCACTCTCCCACAGCATCTTATGACTCAATATCTAGAGCTACAATGAGCATACAACATAGCTTCTCATTCTCATTTAATGTGTCCATCATCTATTCATCTTTAATGGACTGATCAATGCATCATCCAACATTAAACGATCAGTCTAAAAATTCTTTTTTCAAATTTATGCAATAGTGTTAAAGAAATCTAATCTATCCCAACTCATCTCCATGCAAAAAGCAACTTAAGTAGATAAAAGCAAGCTTTCTAGACATTAATTAGAAGCGATAGACATGGTGTTGTATCTCCCTTCTCAGTGTCCTAATTTTAATTGTGTGACGGATTGTAAATAGGATAAAACAAATCCTAATTAGGCGATCACTTTGATATTCATTGACTGCACACTTTTCATAGCGATGGCCACCGCCGCGTTCAAATCGATCTCAAGCTTACGTTCAATCGGCCAAGAAGCGACTAACTTGGATTCTCTTAAGAGCACTGCTGCTTCCAAAGTGGCTTCTGCATTGCCTAGGCAACGAGGTATTCCTCAAGTGTCTTCTGGTGAAGGTGTATGTGCCAACTTTGCACTCTTTGTCATGGGCCTCTTTGGTGCTGCTCCATTTATTCTTGTACCAGGTATTTTTGCATGAATTAAAGGACAGATATAATGATTATCTAGTGTTTGTGTGCTTGAAACTTGATGGAGATGTCACGTGGTCGTGGGGAACAACTTTAATTCCATTATGGATTTGTGATGCTTTGGTCTTGCCATACCTTGTCATTCGAAACATGGCACCTGTAAAACATCACAGTGGAGCTAATGAAGAAACACCACTTGTGGCTGAAGGTAAAGGAGAAGTGTCGGAAGATGCTACGGCCACAGAAAATTGCTTTGTGCACACGTAAGATTGTAATTCTTATGTGCTGATTTTGATCCATTGTAGGACTCGCAATATTGCTTTGGCTGCTTATTTGCTTGCTCAAATCTTTGTTGTGGTGCGTTTGGATCATGTTGTTGACTGGCATTGGTTGATTGTTTTGATTCCATACTATGTTGCAAGCATTCTTTCTTGTGAAGGATTTGATTTGATCCAAGCATTGCTTATTGCTGGTAAAATGGATGGTTTCTTGGATGAATCGTGGACGATGACACTCTTGCCATCGTTGATTGGGATTGCCATGATTCTTGTGTTTGTACCATTGCAAACATATTGGGCATACAAACCATCTCCTGATGATGAAGATGCTGAACCAAAGTCGCGTGTCTTTCGCTTCTTCCTTGCCCTTGGCTTGTTCTTTGCTCTTCTCTTCCTTGTATCTCCAGGAGCTATTGCCATCTATCGTCTTGACTATGCAGTCTTTTCAACCTTTTACATTGCTCTACCCTTCTTCATCCTTGTTGGTGTTGCTATCTTGACGGTATATAAAACTCATTTGATGTTGATATTGATATGGGATGATAGGGACTTGTATCAGTGTTTACATTCACCTCAAAACCACAACAATCTGTCATCTACGTCGATGACACTGTTTAAATTCTTTTGATTGTCTTTCTTGCATGAAAACAGTTAGTAAACATGATGAATTTCAAAGCTAATTCTTTGCAATTGCATATCAAATATCTCTCGACCGATAAACTTTCTCAAACAGATCCTGCAATTTACTTGTCCCGTGTTGAATCAGTGAACAAGTCATTGTTACGATTCAATTAGTAATCTCGTCGACTTATTTCTCTCTTGCCATTATGATAGCTCATGTATTCTTCATTCTCTTTTAGCACCCAAGAACAAAAATATCTACTTGACAAAAATCCTCATGTCATTAACATGTTTCTTAACCTGTCATTTACATTCAACTCTCACCATTAAATGTTGTTTTAAACATGGTTCTTTACATGTTACTTAACCAATCATTTACAACCACACGTCCCCATCAATTGTTGTTATGAACAATGTTATTTACACGTCATGAACATGTTTTTTAACCTATTGTATAATCTAATGATCCTATCTAATGTTGTTATAAATATGTCATGAACATGTTTTTAACTTGTTTCTTGACAGAATGTCAACATGGTTCTTAACATGTTGTTAAAGAAATGTGAAGTTATTTGCTGAAAAGAACCAATCAGAGAACGTTGTTTACAACCAGCGGCATACCGCGGCATGGCGACCTTTACTGAAGAAGACTTTATCGAAGGCTTCACAAGAATGGCAACAACAATGATACCATCGATTATGTATGAGTCTATGCGTTCAGATCCAGTAATGCGAGGCAGTTTATGCTTTTACGTCGCTATGGTGGTGATCCTGGCGATTCCATTGATCATTGTGCCACGTAATTGACACGTAGCCATTGAATTCTAATGCTTTTATAGTTGCAATCTGCTTAAAGATTGACGAAACAATCTCTGTATCATGGGCAGTGACGTTAATTCCGTTATGGATTACAGACTTCTTTATATTGATCGCACTTTACTTTGGAACGAAATATATTGATCCAGATACTGTACCAAAACAACCTGCACCAGAAGAGGAGGGAACAATTACTCCGAGAGATCCTACTACGTATGGAATGAATGATGAAGCTGAAATGAATCAAGTGAATGCAGAAGCTGTAGTACCTATAGCCCCAAAAGAAAATGAAAAACCTCCAGGAGAATTATTTGCGACCAAGTATAGTTGATCATTATGCTGCTTTAGATGATCTAAAGTGTATTTATTGTAGGGAAGAATTTATCGGATATACTTTTACTATTGTCTCACAAGTTATCTTGTGTTTAAGGCTTGACAATGTCATTACATGTCCATGGACAGTTGTCATCATTCCCAATATAATTGCAGATGCATTTTTACGTCAACCTGCTTCTATTGCTGTCACTGTGCAATTTTTATTTGTATTCCTAAGAATCGATGCTGTTATTCATTGGAATTGGGCAATCATCTTTATTCCATTGTGGATTGTTTTTGGTCTTGCTTTGTTCGTTCTGGTAAAGCTAAACTAGTGAAAATGACTCATATATTCCATACATAGCCCATTGTTATTTACTTTGCCATTGATGAATCGGATGCCGAAGTCTTCCGTGCACCTGGTTACGTTATTATCTATGGTGTTACTCTTTATACCTTCTTGTCAATTGGAGCTATTGTAGCATCATTTATTCTCTTAACATTACGCCTAGAGAGCGTAGTCACTTGCTCTGCATTGATCATATCTTTACCTTATTTTGGATTTTTTGTATCGATTGTTGGCTTGGTACATTTATTCATTTTTTACTATCAGGATTTATATATTTCATAGGGTGCTTTGCTAATATTTGCTTTTATTGATGATGAATCAGAAGAACAAGCTGAAGCTCAAGCAGCACCATCACAAGCAACACAAATAGATACCGAAGTACGAATAGCCCAAACAGATCAAGAAGCCCAAACAGATCAAGAAGCCCAAGAAGCTTAAAGTCAAGTATAGATTTCATAGGTAGAAGAAAAATTTATCAATTACTCGATTAAAAGTCTTTTTGTCCTCTCCACGTATTTAAGCTTCAGCAGCTTGGTAATTGCCTCCTTTATCATCATCGCTAAAATCTAGGAATAAATGCAAACAAGTCCCTATAAAATGCTTAACTGATTGAAGAGAAAATGATTATGTACCACAATGAAGACAATTCCAACAATGATAAACAATGATAATGCAATGTAGAGTGTTGAAAATGTGTAGTACTGTCGAAGAACAACAAGCACCGATGGAGCACAAATTAAACCAAAAAATAGGATTGTGCCCAATGCCGAGCAAATAGCAGCTAGTGCACCTATTCCATCGTCAGCAAAGCAACTAAAAAATTAAAATTCCGAGAGGCTATTAAGCAAATTAGATCATGTGATAGATATATATATATACGAGAATAACAACTACGAAAGCAAGAGGAATCTAAATTGGAATAAAGACAACTTCCCATGTCCAAGTCACAGTCGCATCGAGTTTAAGTCCAATAAAAATGATTTGGAGTAATTGTAATAAAGAGCTCGCAAATTTATTAACGACATAGCCAACGTTAAAAGGTATGAAAACAACAATCCAATTCCATGAAATATGTTTGTCCAAGCGTAAAACAATAAAAATTTGAGCAAGAATATTACACAGAAATGCCAAAAGCGTGTACCTACAGTACTTTTAAATCAAAACCATTTCAAATTTACATACCGATTTTTGTTTTTTTGTTTCTTTTGAGTCGAATCAAGTACTTCATATATCATTAGAATCAAAACAACACCATCAAGGATCCAAAGAGTAATAGTTGTTGTTGCCCAGCTCCAGTCCACATTTCCATCAATTTTTAAGCAAATAAACATTACATTTTTTTAGTTAGAAAAAGTAACATGATAATACTATACATGGTGTCAAAATAATTGGGGAAGCTATTACCCAACCACATAGATAGATAGCAAGTTTAACAAAGACACCAACACTGCTTGCAAGCCATTGTCGAATAGTAGACCAGAGGAAAGCAAAAAAACCTTCTTTGGGCTGGACTGCATCAACTAAACTACCTTGACGGCCTAAACTTTGTATGCGATGAAGTGTATTTGATGCCATTCACTTTGAATTATATCAATCGAAAAAATGTTCGTCTTTGTGTAGACAAATGGACAAATGCATCCCACAGTCTTCAATTTTATCCAGGTACTTGTTCTTTGTTACCATATTCATCCAAGCTTTGCAATCAATTTCGATGCTTCACCTAGGAAAGAAATTGTCAAAAGATTTAAACAACATTTTCTCAATGAAATGAATAAATTCAAGATTTAATCAACATACTTCCATAATCTCGTAGTCAAGTTACTTGCCTAAGCTTCTTGTTGGACACGATTTTTAGTTTCTTCTTCACTGAAATCAAAGAACATCACAGCAATCAGTCCCTAAACATATCTTAAGAGCTAGTAGAAATGTTTTTATACCCCGATGAATATAATCCCAAGTAGAATAAACCAAGGCAATGCAATGTAAAGCGTTGAGAATGTATAATATTGTCGAATGACAATTAGTACTGATATAGCACTAATTAAGCCAAAAAAAGTCAAAATTCCAATTATTAAACCAAACAAATTGAGAGCTGACATGCGATCATCCGAAATGCAATTGAAAACAAGTATTCCAATGGGCTAAGAAGCATTAGACGATAATCATGACAATATAAAAACTTACAACGAGAAAGATGAAAAAGGCAAGAGGAATCCATGTTGGAATGAGCACAATTTCCCACTTCCACGTCACAGTGTGATCGAGTTCAAGTGCCAGAAAGATTATTTGAAGCAATTGCAAAAATGAGCTTGATGAAGAATTCAAGACATTTTCAACATAAAAAGGAATGAAAATAGTACTCCATGACCATGAAATATGATGATCCAAACGAAGAACGACAAAGATTTGACCAAGTAAGTGACTAATTAATGCCAAAATGGAAAATCTAATTTACATTTCATAACAAATCAATGAAATACCAACGTACTTATTTTTTTCTTCTTTGTTAGAGGAATCACATGAACTTAGTACAATCAAGATAAACATTAATCCATCAAAAATCCAAAGTACAATTGTAGTAGTAGCCCAACTCCAATCAACAGTCCCATCAACCTTAAGGCAAATAAACACTAGAAATCATAATTATTTAGCAATGGAGTATTGCACTTACATGGAATTAATACAAGCGGTGACATGGCAATACTTCCACACAAATACATGATAAGTTTTAAGAAAACATTAATACTGCTAGCAAACCACCGACGAACTGAAGACAACAAATAAGCAAAGAAACCTGTTTTTGGCTGCACTGCATCAGTCAGACTGCCTTGATGACTTAAACTTTGCATACGTTCAATCGTGTTCGATGCCATTCAATTTCAATTATGCAATTGGACAACAAACAAACAACAAAGACGCAGTTGCTGTAGATAAAAAGTATCTCATAGTGACAACAAAACATGAATGAATTAATGGAGAATTTACTACGAAATGATAACAAAACATTGTACTAAACCGATGAATACATTTTAGTATTCATAATTTGTTCATTTTCATTTGTAATCCATTTTTCAAAATATATCCCAGTAATAGCCTACAGTATTGAAATAGTCAAAATTATCAAGTTAAAAATTACTTACAAAAATGGCACAAAAAGCATACAATGTAAAAGTATAGTACTGCAAACGAAGCATTAAGAGTATTCAAGGACTAAAGAGCAATCCAAGAATAATAAATCCTAATAAATACTTCACAGCATGAAGGACGCTCTTCTGATGTAAGTACAGAGATAGGCTATGATAACAATTGAGATGAATAGAAAATGTGTGAATATACCACAAATACTATAAGTGCCAAGGGAAGCCATAATACTATGAGAACTTCTAGCCATGATAGCTGGAAATTTATAGTTGGAAGCTTTTTGCATATTAAAAGTGTTTGCAAGACTTGAAGATAGCCTGATGTCCAGTCGTAAATGACGATTAGATATAGTGGCGATAAAACTATAAGCCAATTCCACTCGATTAGTCCATCAAGACGACATGCAATAAATGCTTGAGTTACAATCCAACAGATTAAAGTCACCACAGTTTGCCTAAGTTATAGCATTAATATCCAAAATGTTTATAAATTGATCTACCAACGCAATAGTTTTGTCGTGGGGTTTGAGTTTACATCTTTTTTGTTTAAGGAGAGTTGACTTACCCTCTGATTTATTAGCATTAGTTTTGTTGAGATCGATGCCAGCAAGGTAGATAAAAGCAGGAAGCAGCATAGAATCAAGAATCCATAGTGGAGTTAAAGCCACAATCCACATAAAATTGACATCTCCATCGGCTTTAATTGCGATAGAATCTAGTTTAATACGAAATAGTAAACATTAGTTGTAAGAAAGTACCTGGTGCAAGAATCAATGGAGAAGTTAATATAATGTAGACCAGATAAGTAATCAATTTGGATTACAGCTTTGATCGAGTTGCTGATTGAAGTTCCAAGATAATTAATCAATAAACTTTCTTCTTCAGGTTTTTGTTGCAGTTCTTGAGCACTGCGTTGACGATGAAAGCTTTTTAAAGTTCAAAGCGCCATTGGCAATGAAATTAATAAATGACAGTACAAGAAGCACATTTCATTGAAATAAATCCACTCACAATCATAAGTAGCTAACTTACAATTAAGGTAATCCTAGAAGTTGTGAACTTTCTCTTACCAGAAAAACAACTCCTTTGATATATAAATTGTCATAATTACGTTCATTTTCACAGCATCAATGAGATATTAACATCTTTTCAATTCTACAACACTGGATTTTGAAATCTTTTTTAATGGGGTTGTGATTGTTGAGAAGTTTGACAAGGAAGAACTTACCCAACACTATCTGTCATATTGCAATCAAAGGATTTATTATAACAAGTTATGGTATTTGTCTTCAATTTCCTGTTCCAGATAAAAGAAAATTTTACAAGTACTAACATTAACATAGGTCATGAAAAGTATCCCAAACTTATGATGTTGTATATTGTTTATATTACTTCAACACAACCATAATTACTGGTAGTTGGTGCAATTATACTCTCGCTCTTGTTCCATGTACTGAAAAGGATTTCATGAATAACCTATTGAACTTGTCAAAATATGATCACGTCAAGACTAACTTACCAAAAATGTAACAAGAGTGTAGAGAATAATCCAAGAAGGCAAAATTACATGAATGGAAAAGTAAAATATTGCAAACGATGAAACAAAACTAAATAGGGACCAAAAATCCATTCTAGTAGAATGACTAACTTTATTCTACTAGAGAGTAAATTGGTTCATGACTACGTGAAGCAATGGGCTGTACTCCATTAGATTGATTAAAATTTGAATACGTACCAATAAAAGTAGTAAAAATGTTAGGACCCATGTAGGCGCGAGATTTACAAGCCACAATTGAGTCAAATTTAGACAAAGTAAAATGACTTGTAAAGATATGATTGAAAAACCAGTCAAGATTGGTGTGATCAGTAATGGTATTGACACTGTAAACCAAGGCCAACCAATAATCCCATCCAAGCGACAAGCAATCAAAACGTACGTTGCGATCCAACAAATCAAACTTAATACATTTTTCCTAATCCAAAAGCATGAAAAAGCAATTCAGTTTGATAGCTCTACCAACTCATTACTTTGTTCTTCGATTGGGGCTACTTGAATTTCTTGATTTGTGTGATGAGTACTCTCATTGTCTTCACCGACGTTGTTTACTTTGTCATTGATAGTGGTGAAGTAAATGAATGATAGAAACAATACAGCATCAATTAACCACAATGGAATTTTTGGCACAGCCCAAGACCAGTTTACATCTTCATCGGCTTTAATAGCAATAAAAGCTATTCATAATGAATAGAGATGGAATTTGATATGGTTTACCCGGGAAGAGGATAGCTGGGGCAGTCAATGCAATGAAAAACATAATAATGAACAATTTGAGGATAGGCTATGTGACGTTTTGATCAAGTTGATGGCAGTCGTAGTAATCAAACCAAGAACCCCAACATTGTTTTGCATTACTTGTAATAGTTCTTGTCCAGTGCCAGACTGCTCAATTTTCATCAAGACACGAAGCACTTCTGAAATCATTATCGACAATTGAAAAATGCCAAAAAAAAGGTGTCAAGATTTCACCACCAAATTTTGGTGGTGCTCAACTAACTTTCATAAAAGTGTGGGGGGTTGAGATATAGCAGTCAGGTGCATGAAGACTTTTCTTTAGTGATGTGGATGGAATCAAAGCAATATCACAAATCTGTTGTAATTCTAAGTGTACAAAAATGGATATTACAATCATAAATCCCACTGCAGAAGTGATACAGATAGTAACCTGATAAGATCACCCTTGATATCCATTATTACTATCAATGTTGGCACAAAGCTTTATTAAATTACTTGGCACCAATTTGAGTAATGATTTTTTTCTATTGCCAATATTTCCACAATCTTACTTCCTGCTCAGGTAAAAAAGCATCTCATTTGGTGGATTTAAATACTATTTGCTAACAAGGAGATAAAATGAATCACTCTAACGCTCAATTATACTCAGCATTACATCAACACTACTTAAAAGTACTAAGCAGTGCCATAGCTGTTGGTAGAAGTTGCATTACTGTCATTTGTGGTCCACTTGACAAAAACAATTCCACCGAGAACCTATTGAAATAGTTTAGAAATGATTTAATGAAAAATACCTTACAAAGAACGCAACAAGAACGTAAAGAACGATCCAAGGAAGACAAATGTAAATTGATGGAAAGGTAAAATATTGCAAACGAAGAACCAAGAGTAAATGAGGGCTACAAATGAATCCAAGAATAATAAACAATCCCACCATTACAGCTAGTGCTAATGGCCATGGAGATCTTTCACCTCCACGACTAGATACAACAATACCAGCACATACACCAATGGGCTACATAATGCATTTAGAATTGTAAAGAAGATATATACGTACCCCAAGGAACATAACAAGAGCCATTGGAAGCCATGTAGGTAAAAGAACTACAAGCCACGACCACTCGACAGATTTTTGAAGCTTGGCAGCAATGAAAATGACTTGAATCACTTGAAGAAAAGAGCTAAAAGTAATGTCATAAAGAATCACAGCACATAATGGTAAAAGAATGTAATCCCAAGTCCAGTCAAGTTGTCCATCAAGTTTACGCACAATAAACACTTGAGTAACAATTGAACAGATTAAACTCAGCACACTTTTCCTATTGCATAAAAATTACATCCAACTTTGATGGGATAGTCATTAGTACCAAGTCAATAATTTTTTCTTAGGTTGTTGTTGATCTTGATTTTCTTGAGCAAGAAGAGCAGAAGTATCATGAACTTCATTTGTATTACCCCCTTGATCTTCTGCGGCAGAGAGGAAAATATACACAGGAAACAAAATAGCATCAAGAATCCACAAAGGAATTAAAGTTTCCGTCCATGTCCAATTTACATCTCCATCAGCTTTAATTGCAATAAAAACTATGCAATATAAATCAAATATATAAGGTCAAATGAACGTACTTGGTACGAGGATAGCTGGTGCAGTAAATGTGAGGAGAAGGAGGAAAATGAACAATTTAAAACAAATGCCATGAGAACTTTTAATCGAGTTAGAGACAGTCGTAGTGACGAAGCCAGGAATTCCACCATTCTCTTGAGCTTCATGTTGTAGCTCTTCGAGACTACGTTGACGACCAAAACTCTGCATTGTACGAAGTGCTCTTGACGACATTGTGACAATCAAAAAGTGGACTACTTTTCACCCATTCTGATACAAAATCAGAGGTTTTGAGCAGATTCGACCATGTATTGTTTGCTTAACACAATGATATTCTTCTTGTCATCTTTAGGATCATTTTTAGTTTTCTTTTACTTTGATTTGCATATCTCCAAGACTGAGTTTACCGCCTTTCTATATGCTTGTCAATTGCTATTAATGACTCTCATGTACGCTCTCATATGTGTTCTCAGTATGACTTGGATAAACTTGGTAATTATAAATTTGATAAACTTGATAATTATTCATCCATTTTGAGCTTGATTATTGTTGTTTGGATCATGTTTTTAAAGCAATGCACTATAGATGATATTAAGTGTTGAAAAATGTGTTTATTCTGATAGATATACTCTCATATATACTCTCATTATAAATTGATGTAATTATGAATATGACAAACTTAATAGCTTTTTAATCCATTTTGAGCTTGTTTATTCTGTTGTTTAGATTACGTTGTTTAAACAATACACAATAGATGATTTTATTAATTGAAAAACTATGTTTATTCTGATAGATGTATATTCTTATATATACTCTCATTATAACTAGTAAATTATGAATTTAATAAATTTGATTGATTTTTAATCCATTTTAAGCTTGATTATTCTGTTGTTTAGATTGTGTTGTGCAAGCAATACACTATAGATTAATTTAAGTGTTGAAAGCTGTGTTGGTTCTGATCGAATTGAGGAAAATTTGAATTCAAGAAGAAATTTTTAGACTTGTGTATTTATGACAAAATTGTTGATGAAAAATGCACACCTACAGCGACTGAAAACACTTAACTGTTGATTTTATAAAGTATGCAGCCAAACACCTACAATAGTATTATGATTTAAAGTTGATTAAGAGGTCTTACTAAAAGGAATATGACATAGAGAAGAAGCCAAGGAATACAAATGCAAACGAAGGCAAATGTGAAAAATTCCAGACGAATTATCAATAGGAAATATGGTCCAAAGAATAACAATATGAGAACAAAAGAGCCTAATATTCCAATCACATTTCCTTGCCATTGTGGAATATCATCTTCATGAGAGTAGATAAATAAATACATCCCAATGGGCTAAATCTTGATGAGGATTTTAAATGATGGAGAGGATTCAATTTACCACAAAAAATGTAATTAATATCATAGGTAACCATGTAGGCATGAGTATGACCAACCAAGAAAAATCACCAACAGCATCCAGTTTCTGAGCAACAAGAATTACTTGAAACACTTGAAAGAGTGATTTCCACGAAATATCAAAAACCAAAGCTGCATACAAAGGAGAAACAACGAGATTCCATGCCCACGTATTATACCCTTGTAAACGACAAAGAACAAATACCTGAGTAACAATATAGCAAATAAAATTTAACACACTTTTCCTAATCCCAATGAATTTTCGATTCATATAAAGAAACATACCAACTTATCCATTGTCTTGAGCGTATAGTATGTGGGGAAAGCAAAGCATTCATTTCCCCCATCATATTTCTTGTAGTTTTAGGTTTAGCCAGGAATACTAAAAAGAGAAGCAATTCAAAATCCGTCATCCACAAAGGTACAAAAGCTTGTGCCCAAGTCCATGAGCTATGGCCATCAGCTTTGATGCATATAAAGACTATCTTAGATCATTAGAACAAAAGAAATTGTGCATGTAGTCAACTTAACGCCAATAAGCCTGGCAAAATAATAAACGGTGTTAGCACTTCTTTCCATTCCAAAGCATCAATGTTGATGAGTGTATTGCTATGTGGTCGATGATTATTATCTTCTAAATGAACTTCAATCGGATGAATAAAGCTTTGCATTTCATCATGAGGTTCGATCACGACAAAGCTGTCCCTGGCTTCGGGGGGCATTTATGATTAATTACACCCAAGAAGAATGTGGTGTAGACATGCATATATCTCCCTGTCTTTTCCACGTATTCATTGTCAACAATGGGAATGAATGAGTTGGATAAACTTTTAACATGAAAAAGAACGATGACAATGTTAATCAGGATATTATTGTTTATGTAGTAGTACATATTAAACAGCTCCGTAAGCGACGGTGACAGTGATATTTTCAACCTTTTTCGGTGTTGGGGCTGCAAATACGTTGGCAAGTCCACCCTATAAATATTAAAATGAGTGTGTTATGTAAGAAATTGGGTGCTTACAAGTACAAGAAGACCATAGAGAATGAGCCATGGCAAAATAATGTAAATGGCACTAAAAACATAGTACTGTAGGCGAGCAAGTACAAGTAGTTGAGGACCAAAAATGAGCAAAAAAGTGAACAATAAACCAACAAAAGCTGCAATAGCACGTGGAAATGATCGATCTTCCGAGACATTCATCATGTTGTAGCACACGACTGATGGCTAAAAAATAAAAAATACTATTATTGCTATCAATGCATTAGACACGTACCAAGACAAAGATGAACAAGAAAGCTGGAAGCCAAGAAGGTAATAAAACAACAGTCCAGCTCCAGCTTAAATCGAAATCAAGTTTTTGAGCTACAAAAATGGCTTGTAAGACTTGGAGAACGGTCACAATAGATGGATCAAAAATCATAACAAAACAATAAGGTAATGAAATGTAGCTCCATTTCCATGCAAGTTGTCCATCAAGACGCATAGTTACGAGGATTTGAGTAATGACAGTAGCAACTAAACTCAAAATTTGAGTCCTAAAAATTTATGTGAGATAATTAGTTCAATTGAAGTAATTTTTACTTGGTCATAACGTTTTTCAAGAAGGTACTGCTAGCAATCACAGCAGAGTCATCGACACGAGTGAAATGGATGTAAATGCAAAAGAGAAAAGCATCAAGAATCCATAATGGAATAAATGCTTGAGACCATGTCCATGTGAGTTCACCATCAACTTTAAGAGCAGTGAAAACTACATGAAATAGTTAGTTGTCGTAATTAAGAAAAGAAATACTTGGAAAGAGGAGAAATGGTAAAGTAAAAATGAGTCCACTAAAGTAGACACACAACTTTGTACAAATACTTTTTGGTGTTGTAAAATGGTTTGAAAGCGATTGAGTTACGTAGCCAGAAATGCCACCGAAATTAATAATTGATTCAGGGACATTAGCAAAGCATGTTGGGAGCCTTTCAAGGAGAGGTTCGGACATTTGACTGACGATGAAATTCAAAAAGTGAAGGATACAAGAGGGACAACTACGTTAGAAAGGCAACGTGAAAAGAAATGACAACACACCTTGGGTGCTACAAAGACAGTTCAATATCAATGTCTACTTTGTTCTTGTTTACTTCAACGACAAGGTATGTTTTCCTGATAACAAGTAGTCTATTATTTTCTTGTATTAATGACATTAATATAGGAAATTTAAAGGATAGAGAAGCAGTATAGGCATAAAGTTTGTATTCTGCGTGGCTGTGACACAATGTCATGTTTTATGATGGTGGAAAAGATGGTACAAAATTCATTAAAATTGTCTACTACACTCGATGCAATCCATCTTGGCAACAAAGATGCTTCCTCTTATTAAACAGGTTGAATGGAAGAAGCTCAAGTTCCAAGTCTACAAGAATCTAGCAATATTTATCATAATAAATTGTTGATATCTGTGGACAAAGAACTAATCTGATAAGGTATAGAGTTAACTGAAAATCATGTTGAGGATGCAAATGGAAAAATCAATGTACAATGCAAATAACAGTGTTGGGAAAATAAAAAGAAACTACAATATATCTGCGGTCATCTATTCAGCCTTCTTCTTTTTCTTCTTCTTCTTTTCCTTTTCTTGAGGTACTTCAGCCTCTTCTACTTCTTGTTTCTTTTCCTTCTTGGCTTTCTTTTCCTTCTTAGCTTTCTTCTTTTCCGATCCTTCCTCATTATCTTCAGCTTTACGCTTCAATTTCATGTCTTCAGCATCATTGTAGCTCTTTGATGATTTATCATCTTTTACATATTTCTTTGTGTCAGACTTGGCCTTGCCTTTACCCGATGCTACGCCTGTGAATCCATTTTCCAATTGACGCATACGAGCTTCGACCTTAGCACGGTTGTCAAAGCCGATGGTAGCTTCAGTAGCATCACCAAGGGCATCAACACGTACAGCAAGAGCAGTCTTGGCAGCAAGCACACGGGAGATCTTACCCTTGTGCTTTGGAGCAGTTTGACCGATCAACGAAGCATGGTAGATAAGACCATACTTTGGGGTATCATGTTTGGTCTTAAGAGCACGGAAAAGAGCTTTTTCAGCACCAAGAATTTGTACAGTCGAAGCAGGGTGCTTGGCAAGGTTCATGAGGGAGCCAGCATGGGCAATAAGACGGGCACCAACAAGTTCACCAACCATAACAGTAAGGTTAGGAGCAATGGCGTTCATGCGGTTCTTCAAGTAATCAAAGAGTTGAGCACGGTATTCAGTGAGTGAAATGACTTGTTCACAAAGAGCACCAATGTTGATAACATCTTCATCGGAAATATCGGTACCCATGGAAACTTCACACACTTCACGCATAGAAGCTTCGACATCCGAGCTCAAGATATCAGAGAAATCAAGAGTCTTGACGTTAACACGGATGCCCATCTTAAGAACAGTGCGAGCATATTGCAAGTTGTCAGTGACAATTTTGCCCATTTCAGGGAAATGCCAGCCAAACCATTCACGTACACGCATAGCATACGTATTGATTTCCTTGTCAAGTTCATCCAAAAGGCCAATAGCTTGGACAATCATAGTATCAACCTTATCAGCACTAAACTTGAGCTTGTAGCGAGACAAGCTGTGCGAAAGACCAAGGGTCATATTCTTAAGTTCTTGGTCTTCAAGGCCCGAGATAAGCGAGTTCATGTGGGTACGAATACCACGCATAAGTTCTTCAACAGATTTGTCATGAACACATTGAATACCAAGTTTTTCCTTGATGATACCACCAAAAGCTTTATCCATGACAGCAAGTTTATCCGAGACACCAGCATCCTTAACATGTTTCTTTAAGAACTTTTTCAATCCTTTACCAACAGTGCCATCAGTACAATCAGCAGCAGCAGCTACAGCTTCTGTTGTATCTTTAAAAGCATTAAAAGCTTTCAACTTGACACTACAATAAACATTAGAAAAACATTAAAAAATCACATTTACACTTGAGCAGCCTTATCAGCAGAAGCAAAATGCTTGTGAATATCATCAGCATTGCTTAATTTGCCTTCATCTTGCACCTTAAAAAGCGCATGGCCAGCAGCAGTCTCGAAAAGCACCAACATCACAAGAACTGAAAATGACCTCTTGAATGGTGGTGGCCAAACGTACAATAATCTTGTAATTTGATTGGATAAAATTCCAACATGTATACCAACCACCCAATCCCCAACCAACACCTCCGGGTTTTATTCCGGAATTGTTTTAATTGGTTAAAAAGAAAGTATAAATTTTTAACCAATCAGAGTATATAAAACAATGAATTTTTACCAATAAAATTATAGATAGCCAACTGGTCAGGAGCAGTTTGAAAGGGTAAAGTGCACTTTTGACATTTTCCACTCTTCTTGTTGCAAAGTTCTACCAAAGTAAGTGTTTATATATATTCATCTCTTATCCTTTGGGATATGTGCAGGACGGGTCTAATGGTGTTCTCTTGAGAACCGAGACTGTCCTGCGATCATGGTGCATTGCCTACAGTCATTTAAATGACTGTAGCGTGCCCTGTTGCGGTGGTACAGACGTGTTCTTATCTAGTGTGCGTATAGACTCAAGATGGCCGACTTCGAAGCTCCTCGTGGTGTCACTGTACGTGATGTCAAGCCTGCTGATTTCATCAAGCTTTACGCCGAACACTTGAAGCGTTCGGGTAAGATGGAACTCCCAAACTGGTGGGATATCGTCAAGACTGCTTCGTTCAAGGAATATTCGCCTGTGGATGCTGACTGGTACTACATTCGTGCTGCTTCGATTGCCCGCAAGATCTACTTGCGTGAATACACTGGTATTGGTGCTTTGAAGAAGGTATACGGTGGCGCTGCTCGCCGTGGTGTCCTTCGCCAAAAGTTCCAAAAGGCCAGCGGTGGTCTTATCCGCCACATTCTTCACCAACTCGAAGAAATGAAGGTTGTTGAAAAGTGCGCTGAAGGTGTTAACAAGGGTGGACGCCGCATTTCCAGCCACGGTCAAACTGATTTGGATCGTATTGCTGGCCAAGTTGCCCGTAACTAAGTTGTTAATGGACTGAGATTGCAACAAGAATCCTAAGTAAATGAAAGCCTTGCTTTTTCATGGCTTATTTATAGTCTTTTTGCATTAGAGTCTTTTAGCCATCATAGCTTTACTAAAGGGGCTTTAAAGCATTACTATAGTGTCTTCATAGTTTAGAGTCTTTTAGCTAGAGATCGAACACGAGAATCGAAATCAATTGATGAAATTGGGGTATCGTGGGTATAGAATGGATTGAGGAGAAGCTTGACATAGAGATCATAAACATCAAGAAAGAAACTCTTGATTGCATCTTCATTGCGGCTTTCATGGAGAAGAATAAACTTGATATTCGTGGCGGTCACAAATCCCGAGACGAATTGCTCGTTGAATTTGTCGACTACTTTTAACCACATACTTGGATTCGACCACATTGTTTCCTGCACGATATCTAACGCAGAATGCAACACGAATTCATCAACGTGTGCTGTTTCGTCCTTGCGAGGCTTGACATCCAACGAGTACAAGGGTTCCTTGCTCCCAACGATCATAAACAGCGACATTCGAATTCTGAAATGACGTATGATCACCACCATTCCTGAACCCCCTCTTCCTGCATGATAAAGCACGCGATTTCTCTCATTAAACGCTTCTATCTGTCTCCATCATGCTTTCCATGATGTTTCCCTCGTCATTTTTGACGAAAAAAACTTGACTAAATGAGAAATTATGATCAAAAGAAATATGAGGCTGGCAATGCAGGCAATTCTGTAAAGACGAGGACTACACGAAGGGAAGAAGGCCACTACATCCCTCATCTCGCCACATTTCAACATGTGGCTCCTCATGTTAGTTGCAGTGATTGCAGTCGTGTATCGAGCATGGACGATTCTCCCGGCTCGAGTTAATGGAAGAGCAACTAAAGCATCGAATGCATCGGTCCATACAACGTATCGAACGCTTGTTGTGCTTGGATCTGGTGGACACACGACAGAAATGCTGAAATTGATCAAACAACTCAATGTTGACAAGTATGTGCCATTAGCTTTTGTTGTAGCTGCTACAGATGACACAAGCAGAGAAAAAGCTAAAGTAGAACGAAAGGTATCAAGGCAAGTAGAACTACTTGCTTTAAATTTGTTGTAGGAAGAACAACTCAAATTCTTTGAGATCCCTCGAAGCCGTGAAGTTGATATTTTCTTGCAATCAAGGCTGACAAGTATATGAATAGGTTGGGCAATCATGGCTGACAACTATCTTTACTACTGCAAAAGCATTTTTACATAGCATGGGAATTGTACTGAAATATCAACCTGATTTACTTCTTTGCAATGGACCTGGTATGTTTCAAGTAAATGATGATAATGATGATAAATATGTAGGCACATGTATTCCATTGTGTGCTGCAGTCTTCTTGCTTCGATTTCTTGGTGTTAAAGCTCATTCCAAGATTATATTTTGTGAAAGTTTTGCACGAGTGACCCATTTATCATTGTCAGGAAAGATATTGTATCATTTTGTGGATGAATTTGTTGTGCATTGGCCTCAATTGCAAACAGCATATCCGAACACAAAATACCTTGGTGTATTGTGTTAATTTTTCCATACATTATACTCTAACTCGATTGCAAAATGTGCATTTAAATAGTCTTTTTGTCGTTCGTATCGAAGCGCAATCGTTCAATGTCCCATCGGCTCTATACACACAAATAAGTCATTACAATATCCAAGCAAGAAACTCACCGATTCTGACCACGACAATAATTTGCACATTTGTTCATTCGACATGGTTTCTCGAAAATATACATCCATTGTTGGTCCCAATGAACACAATTCATATGCATACCGTCGTAATCCTTTGTACGCTTTGACCAATATCATAATTCGCATTGTTTCTTCTTCCTGCATGGCCTTGGCTGTAGCTTGTAATACTTTTGCTTGTTCTTGATCTAGCCCAAGATATGTCACTAGTTCATTCGACACTTCCAAAGCTTTTGATACAATTTGCATTTCAAGGATACTAGCTTGGAGACGACTTAACGTATGTCCAAGAGCTACAAAGCAACGATTTAATTCTTGAATACGAGTCTTGGTAGGAAGACTTAGCATTCGTTTTTGACGAGATGTCCATTTGACAATATCAAATGCATTGCCATGTCGAGGTGCTGTGCCACAGATAGCTTCGAAATTCAATGGAACACGTCCCCATCTATGACGTTGAATATGTTCCTTGGTGATTTGTAGTTGTTGGATCCCATCTTCAAGCACTTCGACATATTTTTGTTGTTTTCGTCGACTTTCTCGAGCTGAATCACGATTTCGTTCAAGTTTTTTGTTTTTCTTTTCTGCTTCTTCTTCTAGTAAATTTGCCAACATAGCACTCATTTCAGGAGTCCCAGGTTTACGAGCAATTTGTACAAATGGTGCTGTAGGTTTTAAAGGTGGTTTAGCTATAAAATTTGGAGCCACTGCAGCTACATTAGGAGGCATTGCCATTGGCATTAATGGGGTTCCAGGTTGAGGCATTGGCATCATTGGATTCATTTGCATCATATTCATTTGCATTGGCATACTCATTTGCATCATTGGATTAAACCCCATCATTGGTTGAGAATATACAAATCCTGGCATCATGACATTTTGACCTCCAAATGGATTCATTCCAGAATGTAAAATTTGGGGCGTTGGGCCACCAAGTACTTGAAGATTTTGTTGCGGCTGTACTTGTGATTGTTGCAACTGAGGTTGCTGTAATTGTGGCTGTTGTAATTGTTGCAATTGAGGTTGTTGTAATTGTTGTAATGGAGGCTGTTGTAATTGTGGTGGACTTATTTGATTTTGTTGTGGTTTTTCCTGTGGTGGCCACATTGGTTGAGTAGGAAGAGTAGCCGGAGGTTCTTGTGGTTGCCATGCTGGTTTTGCATACTCCATTGTTTGATTATATCCTGTATAATTATTACTTGCCATATCATTTCCTCCATTTGCATTATTCAATTGCAATGGCGGTGGTATCAGTCCATTTCCATTCATCGGTTCATTTTTAGGTGTATTTTCCATGATCAAAGCATCAAGAAAATTATACGTTTGTGAACTTGTTGGTTTTTGTTGTTCTGCAAATGTCATATCCATTCCACTAGCAAAATTTGCCAATGTTGTATCATCCTGCAGCATTGTTTCTTCATTCCAATCATCCCATAGATTTCTCGATAAATTTGCTGGCAATCCACTACAATGTCTTTCATTAGACTAACTTCATCATGATTCTCTACCTCAATACAGGATCTATGAACGTCGTATCGCCCGTCACTTCAGCCAACGAATCCTACAAGATCAATCTCAACAAAAGCTTTCTTATCCATCATGTACATTCACTTGGTACGGACTGTAGAGATAATTACGCTTGGACTTGGAGATCTTGGACATGTGATTGAATACTTATTCCTTTACGAAGACACTAATGCAGTACGAATTCTTTGGTCCAATACCAGCATGGATTTGCCGAATAAATTTTTTTTTCAATATCTTTTTATAAAAATAAACTTCTTTCCTACAAATACTTCATCATACAATAAAAAATAATTAAATAATAAAATTCTGTATTGTAATTGGTGGAAATACTGGGCTTCGACAGTTGGACTTTGATTCAGCCAGTGACAAGCAGCGGCGGCACCACGTGGACATATTGGCGTTGCCGTGCCTGTAAATGAAGTGTTCTTGTGGATGATGACTGTGTGTGTGGGTGGATGAAGGAAAGCATGAGACAGAGATGGGGGACCGGTATGCATACAGTTGAAAAGTCAAGTTGGTACGTTGAAGAGGATCACGATAAATGTATTATGTGATAAAAAATGGAGGGAAATGAGGGAATTTGATGAAAATGGGATTGAATGGAAAGAAAAGGAGGTTTGTTGTATGCAGGAGATGAAATGTTCCAACTGAAGACGATGGGAATGAACAAGATACTATAAGAGCAACCACCAGACATTTGGTTGAGATCATGTTGGGTGTTTGCCAACTTTTAATGAAGAGACGATCAAGTTGTTTCTGCTGATTGTAGTGTTGCGTGTGTAAACCTTGTCATGATAACAGTGTTTATGAATGGTTTGCATGTAATTAAACGCAATAGGTATAGTACTTGTAGTTGAACCTCATGTCTGATTTCTAAATTGATGGCGAAGTATTTAAAAAACAATGATTTTCTGAGTGATGACTTAGTGATGGTTAAAAGATAAGTGGGGTTAGTAAATGGATAAGGGA
>JNBS01001042.1:0-16341 GCA_002081575.1 Thraustotheca clavata | reverse complement strand
AAGCTGTTGCAACACCTCCAAGTCAGACACCACATCATGACCACCTCGCCCTAAATGAAGTGGTGAAAACTGCTACTAGCCGCCAAATTTCAGTGCTTTTGTTTGAGTTTGGTGTTGCTATTCATTCTGTGATTATCGGGTTAAATTTGGGAGTTGTATCTGGGAGTACCTTTACAACTTTGCTTACTGCAATTTGCTTTCACCAATTTTTTGAAGGTGTTGCAGTAGCAAGTTCTGCAGTGTTGGCTTTTTCTAATGTTAAACCTGCCCTTCTTACCGTACTTGGCTATTCATTAACTACACCTTTGGGTATCATTATTGGCATTGGTATTTCTACAACCTATTCTTCTACCTCCAACACCTCTCTCTGGGTTCAAGGTATATTGGATGCTATCTCTGGTGGTGTTCTGATCTACACTGGTGTCGTGGAGCTTTTGACAAATGAATACACCAACAACCGAGAATTTCATTCTAAAGCGAGAGGAAAACGTGTTGTTACTTATTTCTTTGTTGCCATGGGATCGTGTGCCATGTCGATTGTAGGATATTGGACTTAACACAATATCGTTAATTCATTAAATAAATACAAAATGTCAGTGTGTTGTTGAATAATATTGAGTCCAACTGTAGGGTATAGGAATCCACTAACTTCACATGAGCATGCAGCATTTCATGTGGTGTAGCTTATCACCAGTGTCTTAATTGGTTGGTGGACGATGAACGGGGTTCTTCCAAGTATGACATGGGGGACTTGGATTGATCATGGCGATATGGAAGCAAGTAAAGGTGCTAAATTACAAGAGAAGTCCAATAAACATAAACGTCGGGCTGCTAGAGGTATATCTACAGCAAAAGAGACGCTATGGTTTGAGCAAATTTTAAATCAAATTCAAACTAATCACGAAGAATTGGCTGTGCAGTATTATCGCAACCCAATTCTTGATGAGAAATATGAAGTTATCCCATGGAGTCGACTACCTGTGGGAATTCATCCAAAGGATGGACATTTGCCGCTAAAACGCATTCAAAACAAGAGGCATCAGGTAGAAAATTTAGCAATTTTCTTACAATCAATATTGCGGTACATAGTTATGATACTCACAACTAATTTAAACTTAGTGATGGTGATGTTGTCGTTGAATTTTGTGCTGGCTCAGGATATGTAGCTCTTCCATTAGCCTGCCAATTTCCAAAGTGCAGCTTTGTACTTCTGGATATGAAGCAACCGTCGTTGGACATTGCTTTAGAACGTATTGAGCTTGCAGGTTTAAAAAATGTAAGCATCTTTTGCGGTCGAGTTGAAGGTAAAACATCGCAAAGCATTTAACATTATAGATTTGAGTAGAGTTTAAAAGTGCCTTTGATGTTGGAATCGCACTTCATGCTTGTGGCGAGGTTTATTTTTCATTCAACACTTAATTAAGCCATTATGTAGGCTACAGATATGGTGCTGGACAAATGCTTAGCAGCACAAGCAGCCTATGTCTTAGCTCCCTGTTGTGTTGGCAAAATTAAACACAGCCAACTTGAGTATCCACGTTCGAAATCACTGCAAGACGCAATAAGTCGTTCTGAATACGAAGTACGTTCAGATTTAACATTGCAATTTCTAAAGCAAATAGGTTCTTGCAAAAGCTGCAGATTTTGGTCATAGTGGTCAAAGTGCATTAGCAATTAATCAAACCAACATTAATCGTCGAAAATGTAAAAGTGTGCTCGAAACAGATCGTAACAAAAGAGCTTCTGAAGTAATCTAAAACCTCATTTAATTGCCTCACACTCTTTCCTTCATAGATGTTTGGCTACAGCACTGCAATGTACATTATGCATCCGTTTGATGCCACCCCCAAAAATGACATTCTTGTGGGGCTGCCACGTCATCGTTCGAAATCTTCATTTTCAACTTTCTTGTCCCCCCAAGACGTTAATGATGCATTGTATGGTATTTCTAGATAACAAATACTTTAGTCCACGCCGTCTGCTTTAAAATCCACCGCAAATATCCATTAAGTGACCGTGCTTATTCCAAACCATGCACGGTAAATCATTCAAATTTCAAATGAAAAGTATGGAAATCCATGGAAATCCTTGTCTTTTTGCATACAGAGGCAATGAATCAAACCGATCTTCAAATGCACAAGTAGCACCATGATAACAATTGCTATCGGTCTTCATGTGACAAACTCATATTGAAAAAGTATCAAGAAAAAGAGAATAAAGCATCTACGACGCAATTGTGCGAGTATGATTTCATGTCATTCATTAGCCACTAAAATATTGCCACGCCCTGCCACGCCATACTTCAACAATTCGAATTTCTGGGAATTTGGATTGCGCATACTTTCATAGTTTATATTATATTTCACAAGGAATTCAATACAAAAAAATGGTTGGTTCCAAATGGACGTAGTATACTAAAACGTAAATAAAGCACCAAACGAATTCACAAATGAAAGAGTTCCCGAGGATTTTTGCTACCATTTGGTTAAACTATATAATAATTTGAAATTTGTATACACAAAGCTAGATTTTAATGCGACAGAAGGTAGAGTCCCTATCCCTATCTTGAATTTTATCCAATCAGACAAAGAGGTACCTCTGAGTCGACTTTTTCACCGGCCATCAAATGGTGGATTTTCCAGCTGCATACAAACGTTGAAATACCTGACGTTGGTGGTCGAAAGTACTCACTTTGCAATTTGCTCAATTAAATAAACAATGGTCGCTGCTGAACGCTCCTTCCTTTTCACATCGGAATCGGTCAATGAAGGCCACCCTGACAAGCTTTGCGATCAAATTTCGGATGCTGTCTTGGATGCTTGCGTTGCTCAAGACCCTAACTCCCGCGTTGCTTGCGAAACCTGTGCCAAGACTGGTATGGTTATGATTTTTGGTGAAATTACTACCCGTGCTACCATCAACTACGAAGCTGTTATTCGTGAAGCCATCAAGCAAATTGGTTATGATGATCCTGCCAAGGGTCTTGACTACAAGACTTGCAATGTGATTGTTGCCATTGAACAACAATCGCCTGAAATTGGTGCTGCCGTTGATGGTGCTAAGGATGAAGATATTGGTGCTGGTGATCAAGGTATTATGTTTGGCTATGCCACCGACGAAACACCAGAATTGATGCCTTTGACCCACGTTTTGGCCACTCAATTGGGTGCTCGTTTGACTGAAGTCCGCAAGAACGGTACCCTTGACTGGGTCCGCCCTGATGGCAAGACTCAAGTCACCATTGAGTACAAGCAAGAAAATGGCCGCATGATCCCACAACGCGTCCACACCGTTGTCATCTCCACTCAACACAGCCCTGAAGTTTCCAACGAACAAATTGCTGCTGATTTGATGACTCATGTAATTACCCCAGTCATCCCTGAACAATTCTTGGACGACAAGACCGTGTACCACTTGAACCCTTCTGGACGCTTCGTAATTGGCGGTCCTCATGGTGATGCTGGTTTGACCGGCCGTAAGATTATCATTGATACCTACGGTGGTTGGGGTGCCCACGGTGGTGGTGCCTTCTCTGGTAAGGACTCGACCAAGGTCGATCGTTCGGCTGCCTATGCTGCCCGTTGGGTCGCTAAGAACCTTGTCCACCATGGCCTCTGCAAGCGCGTTATCGTGCAATTGTCTTACGCCATCGGTGTTTCTTACCCATTGTCCATCCACATCGACTCGTACGGCACCACCAAGGAAGGTGTGACTGACGATGACCTTGTGGAAATTGTCAAGAAGAACTTTGACTTGCGTCCTGGTTGCATCCAGCGCGACCTCAAGTTGAAGCGGCCGATCATGCAAAAGACCGCTGCCTACGGTCACTTCGGCCGCGACCACGAAGACTTCACCTGGGAAACTATCAAGGAATTGAACCTCTAAATTCCTGTGTGATTAAAAGTAAAATTTATTCATGTTTTGTCACCTTATTCCTATCTATTTTGGCACTTTTTATATCATGTGCAGTTTTGAAACTTTTAGCAAGAAAGGCTACACAAAATATGATTGATAATGATCCTATTGTTGGAGCTCGAGTTCGAGTTTTTTGGCCATCGGAAGATGCATGGTTTGAAGGCACAATTGTAGGATATCATGATCAGATTCATATCTTGTTTGGTTGAGGTATTGTGCTAATGCAAGGCTAAAATTTCTATAGATGATGGGGATGAAGGGGATTATAAGTTGTCGGATCAAATTGAATATATTGAGGAACAGGAACAAGAAGAGGAAGAAATTGAAGAGTTTGTTGACCACTTCAACTAGGTTCTAATTTTCAATAGATATTCCGAAGATGACATGGAAAGAAATTTATCGTAATTATCAATTTTTGAAATAATTCTTGATATAATTTTCTAGTGCAATTAGCTTAGATGATCAAACACCCAATGAATTAAAGTATGTATTGAAATCAACTCTATGGCTAATAAAAATAAGCTTGTCTGGAATTCAAGCACAACCAAATTCTGCTACTTCTTTACAACACAGAGATGAGACCAAGTATAAGTGTGTTAGTTGATTTATTGACAAATAAAATTAGGAGTGATACAAGCAGCCAAGATGATCGAGAATATCCCACGCAAGAAAACTTTATACCTAAACATTTACTCTGGTGGCGAATTCAATATACAAAAGATAATGAAAAAAAGACTGGAATTATTGCTCAATCATCACCTCCATTAATTCAAATAGACCCAGGTATAAATGAAAAGTCAAACAAAATTAAAATATGTAGATGAAGCACCAGGGATGACATTTTATTTAAATCTTGATCATGATGAAGTTGAGTTTATGCAAAAAACAAGTATATTTGAATTCGAAATACAACCAGCTCAGGAGTAAATACTATTTAACATTGTATCAAAATTTCATTGCTTGCATTAGAATCACTATAGCTTCACAAGAACCACCCCTACTGTCATTAAACCCACTAGAGGGTCTTGACCCTACTACGACAGATATCCGAAAAAAACTTTATCAATACAACAAATTAATTGAGCATTGCATTTACTCCAAAGAATGGCAATCAAAAATTGCAGTCTATTTTTCTGAAGTATTTTGGTGCCTCTATTTTGTATAATGATTGAGCTGATAGAACAGCAATTTTCAATTTGTTTTCGATGACCTGCAGTCTATTGACCGTGGTGTGCGTCTAGCAGCAGCGAGATTCATTTGTACCGTAGCCCATGAATCGCCACCAAATCAGTCTCTTTTGTTAGGGTAGTTTACTCATCATATCTTTTGTGTCATTCATGGTTAGTTGCAATGGATTGACTGTCGCAATGCTTCGTGTATTCTCCATTCCAAAGTATTTCCAACAGCAATATGAAGAAAAATGTATAAATGACCACACCATACCAACTCAAGATGGATTATTGGGATATTTGCATTGTGTAGTTGACACCACAGCAAATGAACAATTGTTTCACCATTTACACAGATACTACTTAGCATATACCAACTCCCCAAAGCCTCGATTACCCATTGTTTGGTCATTACCTGCTTCAAGCGATTCTGATTGTGATGGTGGTGTGGGAATGGATATTTCCAATATCCCCGACCCTGATACTCATTTAATAGGATTTATACTTGGCCCCGATCCCCATTGTGTTCTCTCAAAAAGTTTACCATCCCACGAGGTATACACATTTGATATGCAATTGGGCTTTACCATTTATTTAGATCGAATCAATTGCACAATTGTTTTCGTCGTCGACTCCCAATGCTGTTTGTACAATATATTAAATTGTGATTAATTTTTCAATTAGATTGCTGTCCTTAAACAAACTCAATTTTTACATGCCATGCTTTCACAGCCTGTTAATCGTTTTGCTGTTTATGACGATCTAAAAGGTGCCCCACTTATTACCCCATACCTTGAAGACTCTGGAAGCATATCTGGCCTTGTAAACTATTTGGATGAACTTGGAGTTGAAAATGTGCGTTGGAAAGAGCTTTTTCCTTACATGACAATGAAATTGCACCTCCAAGCACTAGTTCTGCAGTTCAGCGATGAGTGGGTGCAAGAACTAGTGGATGTCTTTCAACAGCTTTTACCATCTTCATCATGTAAAGTATATTGTGTTTGTTGAAAGATTGATTCAATTTTTGTAGTGGTGCACCCTCATTCATGGATTTGGAACCTTCCCTTAATTAAACTACTTAATCGTCATGCAATATTAGCCTCAGACTTACGTATTTGTGGTGCTTTGGATCACCTCCATCACAATGAGGGTAAACCTCAGCCAATTCGATTTGTATCGTTCCTGACAACGCTACGCCAATGTCTTGTGTCAAACTCTGAGCATTCACCAGTTCAACCACAAACTGATGTAAAGAAAATAAAGCCACGAAAGCAAAGATCATCAACCACTTCTGCAGCTTCGGAAGAGCGTATTACCAATGCTATCGCCCGAGCACACGAAGCTGTTGAAAGTTTTATCGAAATTCAACGAAATAATGAATATCGTCATCCTAGAGCACAATACCATAAGCAAATGTCCAACGTGGAGACGATAGAAACTTACGTGACTCAACGAGCTCATGTACTAGAAAATGAATTGAACGAACCTATCATAGACAACCGCAAACACAAACTAAAAGCAGCACCCCCACCACCACCAAACATACCTCAACTGTCTTTTAATAATTGCCATCAATCTCTTTGTCAGGATATTGACGCAATTGCAGATTCGTTAAGTGCCAATCGTAAACAGCACGAACAAGAAAAACAGCGAGCAGTTGAAAAGAATAAAATGAGGTACACTATTGAAAGTATGAATCTAACAAAGCATAGATTACATAACCAAGAGCAGCAGCGTGCTCAACTGGCTACAATGAAGGGAAAAAAATGGAGTAAACAGTGCCAAAAACACAATGCAACACAAAAACAACAACAGAGACAAGCACACCTACGACACCAGCAACGACACCATCGAGTTCTTAATCAGTTCGAACGATTGCAAGAGCAAATAGCTTTTGAAAATCAAGCAAAAGACCAGTTGCTTCGTCAAACTTTACATACAAGAAGTTTTATTCAAGCTCATCGGCCACGAGAGCCAACACAACCTTTAACTCCGAAACCAAAGCCACCTTCACCAACTCGATCAAATCGTCGTCCACGATGCCAATCGGCTAGACAAGTGCGTGATCGATCGATTGCATTTGGCAATATTATGTCAGATATTCAGAGTTCTAAAGCTATTAAAAAAAAAGAGAAAGCACGTCAATTATGGCGGGCTATGAAAGCAGATGAGCTAGAGCAGCGAAAATATCAAGTGCCACCTCCCCAAACCAACGTGGCTAAATGCATTGATCTTGAGGATGAAAATGGACGTAAAAAGCGAATATCATTTATTTCTAAAAGCTCAGAACCACTTCTTACAGTGGAGCTCCCATTGGCAAACGAAGCTACGTGCAAAAAAATAGCCTCAGAGCTTTTTACACCTGAAGTCAAACCACCAGAGATTGAAGATGATGCTACTCCAAACTATATCATTAATTCCAAGTATAAACGAAACCTAAGTCTGCAACAGCGTCAGCAGTTCAAGAGTAAGTGAAACACTACAAAATCTTTTTAAGTTGATGGCTTTTAGCACGTTTTTCATCGTCAAATATCAAACTCAATCATAGATTGTCGTATGCTGTGCAGGAGCAATATGTCCAAATGACAAGAAGAAATCAAGCATGGGAAGCATTTTGTGCTCAATCGCGACTTTATTCCGATGACCCTGAACTCCTAAAGAGATCAGAATTTGCTCATGTAGCACGCAACGCAGGTTCTTTGGTTGTATTATTATGTGCTTCACCAAAATTTTAGGATTACGATTGGATGCTCACCATCTCGAAGCTGCTAGCAGACGCCTTGACAAGAAATTGACTGGGTTTATCACATGGGCAGACTTTTACGAATGGTTCCTGGATCAAGACTACAGAAGTGCAACCACACGATCACTTTGTAGTCGAGCATAACAGTCAAGATATCAATTTTTAACTTCAGGGCATTTCTCCCTGCTGTACTGAATCACTTTGCATGAAGATTGCTCTTAACTCTTTATTGCTTGTAGTTTACAAACATATCTAAACACTTTGTTTTAGATGCGACCTTGATGCTATGTGAAGTACTAATGATATGCTGTGTGATAAATTAATCAATATAAGATGAGTCTTTACGCCAAATTAAGACTCCAGGTTCATTACTTGTTGCATTTGTGATATGAAATTATCGAATATCATTTCATTATTTTTCATCAACTTGATGTTGTTGATGAAATTAGCGATGAAACTGAATCGTTTTATGACAACGTGTATGATGATGGTCACGATGACGATACATAATGACATGCCAAGAATCTTGTTGACTTGAAAAAAGGATCTTCTTATTTTGATTTTGAGCTCATAATTATATGAACGTATTTTAGTTTTCTTTAGTTTAGAGAATTCATATCATTCATTCATAACATAGTTATTTGAATATATTTAAGAAAGAAGTGAACAAAGGACAACTCGTTGATCCATTGAAATTTTTGAAAGATATGTTTGTGGTTATGCATCAAAACTACACTCTGAGATCTCCATCGAAGGCTCGATACGTTCTAAGGCAATAAGATTGTGTAAGCTTGTACGCCTTTTCATTTTGGGCACCTATCGTGGAAATTTACTCGGTGCTATACCTTCGCTATCAAAAGGAGCAGAAAATATGCTAGCAATAACGCTCACGCATTAATTAAGCTGATTGCAATGAGGACAGCACGTTCAATTAACGTTCGTCGTACACAATTGAAGTATTCAAGTCAAATTTGGATGAAGCTCAAAGTTTGGTCGTTATATACTAGTACGTTCGTGTTAAGGTATAATATTTGATTCTTGATCGTGTAATTGGAGGAACTTCTATTGTATTAAATAAATCAAACTCAAGGCAATTGAAGCAAGCAGGCGATCTTCAATTTTGACGCCACATACCACTGTGCTATCACTTGGTTCTGCTGAAATGAATCTGCCTCACCAGCTAAATATCCACCAAAATAACATTGAATTTCGTTAGCCTTCGAGCCATAATGACAGAGTTTGATGCTTTAGACATTGTATTTAAATAATAGCCTTCAAGAGTTTGTTTTTATCGACTCAATGCAGCTCAACTATCTTGGGTGGATCTGGCGCCACTTGAAGTTGCCTGACCATCTTGAGTCGTCGAGTAGCAAGTGCTTCAGGACCATTACTTGTTTGGCATGCTCAGTGCCGCCCGTCGTTCATTTGCTCGACCTTTAGCTCGTTGCTCCAGCAGCCTTAAGGAGCCACTAGCCCCAGCTCCAGCCGACTATGACTGGGAAGCATTCCGCAAAAATGCCCATCAAACAATTGATTTCATTGTTGATTATAACAAAAAGCTCGCCTCGCGAGAACTTCCAGTGCTTCCTTCGTGTCAACCAGGAGACGTTCGCCGAGCACTTCCTGCTAAACCATCGGAAACCCCAGTGCCATGGAGCTCGATTCTTAAGGATGTTGAAAATATTGTTGTGCCAAATATGACTCATTGGCAACACCCTGATTTCATGGCTTATTTCCCAGCTCAAGCTGCTCCATCGGCTATGCTCGGTGAACTCATGGCTAATGCAATGAACCAACCTGGTTTCAACTGGATTTGCAGTCCTGCTGCCACGGAAATGGAGCTCCACGTAATGGAATGGTTGCGTGAAGCTTTTGGTCTTCCTGAAGATATGTCGTGGAAAGGCTCTGGTACTATTTCTCATTGACAAGTTTAAATTTATGATAAAAATTTAGGTGGTGGTTTGATGCAACCAAGTGCTACAGAAGGTATGATTGTAGCCCAAGTGAGTGCTCGTACTCGTAAATTATCTCGCAATCCAGACCTCGACCTTGACAACCTTGTCAGCTACTTTAGTGATCAATCACACTTTTGCGTTGAAAAGGCTAGCAAAGTGCTTGGTGTGAAACATATTCGTAAAATTCCTTCGGTATTTGAGCCAGAAACAGGAAATTATGCAATGGATTTATCTGTGCTCGAAGCAACAATTAAAGCTGACGAAGCTGCTGGCCTTGCCCCATTTTTTGTGTCGGGTAACTTTGGTGCCACTGGTGTCTGTGCTATCGACGATTTGGAAGCCATGTCTGTAATTGCCAAGGAGCATGATATGTGGCTCAATATGGACTCGGCTTATGCAGGTGTTGTTGCTTTATTGCCAGAGTACCGTGATGTATTGGGAGGCATGCAAGTTTGTGATTCCCTTCTCATGAATGGCTCCAAGTGGTTCCACCTCATGTTCAATTCATCTTTCTTCTTTTTCAAAGACAAACGCCATGTAGTCGAAGCTCTCAATGCCACAGGAGCTTATCTTGACAACAAACATACATCCGAAAATGTTGTGTTTGATCTAAAAGATTACCAACTTGGTCTTGGACGACCATTCCGTGGTTTAAAGGCTTATTGCACAATTCAAAGCATGGGTCTTCAAGGTTTCCGTGATGGTTTGCGTCGCCATATTCAATTGACAAAATATCTCGCTGAAAAACTTCGCGAGCAACCTCGCATTGAAGTTATACGAGATATCTTTGGTCTAGTGTGTTTCCGTGTTAAGGATGCCGATGATGATGTTAATACCCAAGTGATGGAGCATCTTAATCAAGTCGAAGGCATTCACATGGTGCATACAGTGACTGCAGACCATGGTGTTGTTCTTCGTATTGCCTTGTGCCACCCACAATTAGGCGTCGAAGACATGGATCGAGTAGTTGAAAAAATTCTTCGCTCATTGCAAGCTACTGCATAATCCTAGAGAAATTCAATTTTTGTTGTCTTAAAGTCAACGCTGTTTAAACTGTAGCCCAAGTACTGTACACGGCTACAGCAGGTTGGATATTCAATGTCCACTTTACAATCCTCAGCATTCCACTTTAAAGTTTAAGAATTGTACTTGACAACCTAAAATCGTAGCAACCGAGTAATATTTCATACATTAGTACGGACCTGTTTGATATTCTGAAAGACTATTAGTATATCGCGTTAAGTTGCTGAGTATAAAAAGACTTAAAAGCAGTAAGAACTTTGATAGGAGTTGATGTCAGTCCGGTGTCCAACACCGTTTGTGCAGTTCCTCCAATTGCGATACTCTAATCATTTACACCTATTTGTCATTGACTTACTCTGCATTATCGTTAGGTTATAACAAGTTTCGTACAACGAGATCCAACAAATAGATGATGGATTTATTGCATAAACATGACTAAATCTTGCTCTTTACCACCTACACCAATGTATCAAGGGCCAACCTCTCCCATTACATTTATGCCGCGCCTACATAAAGCTACAATAAAGCGATAGCAGCTGGGATCTTGTGACCAGAACGTGCAGAGCCAGCTTCTCTTTTTAAATTGTCATTTTGCAATTATCCTAATGGTGATTCGTGCCGTTTTGTTATGCTTTGCGGCAGTGGCTGTGGTATTAGCTTCGGAATGCACTACCACCGATTTAGCAGCAATTAATGCAAATGCTAAAGGTTGTGTAGCTGGCAACTCGACTACATCTTCTGGTTCAAACTTTATGGTGTCGAATGTGTGCCAAACTCAATCATGCCAATCGCTCCTCGCACTCTATCGCGAGTTAAACTGTACGGTGAATGACCTCACCGGAAGTGAAATTGCTATGATCGCTTGCCCAGACACCATCTTACGTCCTCACCACCATCACCATTATTATGATGACGAAGATGACGACTCGGAGTACAATCAACCAATATCACTTTGGTCGATTGTTGTATCTATTTTGTTTTTTACGGGTATGGCTATCGGCGTCTACTTTATTTGGAAGCGATATGGTGATCGTATTCGACAAAGAATGGGTTGGGTGCCGTACAATTCTTACGTTGCTGCTACTGCTGCTGCAGACGCTGAACTCTCGAATGGCAAACTTACAGGTGGCTACAGTGTCAATGTCCTTGTACCTGCTGTGCAATTGCAAGCTATCAAGAAAGACAACAAAGAGTCCAATCCACCACCTAAAGAGTCTGTGTAATTTATGTTTTTCCTTGTAAATTACAATTTTGAATTGCTGATTAATCAAACTTAGCTTTAAGAATACCTTACAATCGCTAGTAAAATGTACATAGGAAATCTTCGCCGCACTAGTTGCACTATTAGTTGCATGACTACACTCGTAATTATTCTAACGTGATTATGATTAATTTCTATGAAAAATGCCACAGTATTAAGGTAATTGAAATACATTTTATAAATATTGCTTGACTGCAAGAGTGGTTTGGTTGGAATGACTATTTTTACTTTGAATCATATAGTGCTTATTACAATTGATGCTTTGCCACAATCCTAAACTGACTAATTGCATTTTTAGTTGCATCATTAACGTCAACTCATAAATTCCTTTGCAGTTTAAAGGTCACTTGGCCTGATTAAACCTCTATAGTTTGAACTGTCGGAAGATCTGCTTTGAAACATTTAGTGCTAATGATAATTGACGCTCCTAAACTTGCTGGTTGACTTGAAATACAGTTGAATGTCAGCATGTGGAGTGTAGAGAATATGGTGTGGATTACAAATCGTTCCCATAGCCCAAATCTTACATCAATTGAAAACGAATCTAACCCCAAAGCACGCAAATACACTCAACCTCTTATCTCTATCAAAGATGAGGAAAGATTTCATGAGGAATGTTCACGAATTGCGTTGTCATTTTGCTTAACGCAATCAGCTTGTTTGCTATTGGCTCGATGATGGCAGTAGCCAATTTTGCCATCATCAAACCTTAACACTATTCAAAACAGTTTTCTTATTACAATGCTGTATTGATTCCATTTATCGCTGGTAGCAGCTATAATACACAGAGAAGCTTTAATTTAAGTTATTTTGATTGATTTTAATGTCTAGTTCTTGTGCTAACATTGTATATGTCATAAAAATCAATTCCATCAAGAAATACTGTGAAGACTACTCTTGAAAATAGTGTTTTTGTTTGATATCATCTTCAATACAATTTGTAAGATATAAAATAAAATTGTATTTTATTACTCTTGATGGACTTCAAGAGAGCTTAAAACACGTCATTTTTCATTTCGCGCGCTATGGCTGACAAGAACGATACTAAACTTCCACCTATTCCATCGGACTACGACTGGGAACAATTCCGTACCAATGCCCACAAGACCATTGATTTCATTGTCGATTACCAAAAGAAGTTGCATTCGCGCCAAATTCCTGTTTTGCCCACTTGTCAACCTGGTGACTTGCGTCGATCTCTATCTGTGAGCGCCCCTGAAAAACCTGTTGCTTGGGACCAAATCATGGAAGTTGTTTCTCAACAAGTTGTTCCACGTATGACGCATTGGCAGCACCCTGATTTTTACGCATATTTCCCTTCGATGGCTGCCCCATCAGCCATTCTTGGTGATATGATGGCCAGTGCTATGAACCAACCTGGCTTCAACTGGATTTGTAGCCCAGCAGCTACAGAGCTTGAGCTTCATGTGATGGATTGGTTGCGAGAAGCTTTCTCACTCCCTGAAACTATGAGCTGGAACTCGACAGGTATTTTTCATCATTAAAATTATAATGATAATGATGATAAATCGTAGGTGGTGGTGTCATGCAGCCAAGTGCTACCGAAGGTATGATTGTTGCACAAGTCAGTGCTCGTACTCGTAAATTGGCTCAAAATCCTGACGTCAAGCTAAATGATCTTGTCAGCTACTACAGTGACCAAGCTCATTTTTGCTGTGAAAAAGCTAGCAAGGTCCTTGGTATTCAACATTTGCGTAAGATTACCTCTGTCTACGATCCTGCCACTGGTAATTACGTCATGGATGCAGCACTCCTCGAGTCTACTATTGCTGCTGATGTCGCCAAGGGTCTCACACCATTTTTTGTATCAACTAACTTTGGTGCTACCGGTGTTTGTGCTGTCGATGATATCCCTGCAATTGCTTCTGTAGCGAACAAGTACAAGGTGTGGCTTAATATTGATGCTGCCTATGCTGGTGTCGTCGCTATTTTGCCTGAAATGCGACCAAAGATGCATGGTGTAGATTTTTGCGATTCCATCTTGATCAATGGATCAAAATGGTTTAACCTTCTTTTCAACTCCTCTTTCATGTTCTTTACCCAAAAAGAGTATGTTGTCCGCGCACTAAACGCCACTGGTTCATACCTTGAAAACAAGCACACTGCCGATAATAAAGTGTTTGACTTGAAAGACTACCAACTCGGTCTTGGTCGTCCATTCCGAAGTCTCAAAGCCTACTGCACTATTCAAAGCATGGGTCTTCAAGGTTTCCGTGATGTGCTAAACCGCCACATTCAACTTGCCAAATATCTTGCTGCTGGCTTGGAAACCACTAAGCGCATCGACATTGTTCGCAAAGTTGAATTTGGTTTGGTTTGCTTCCGTGTTAAGAATGCCGACGATGCTACCAACATGAAAGTTATGGAAAAGCTCAATCAAAGTGAAGGAGTTCATTTTGTACACACTGTGACTGCTCATCATGGTGTTGTCTTGCGTATCGCTTTGTGCCATCCTCAACTAACAACAGCTGATATGGACGGCCTCATTGCCAAGATTGTTCGTTCTTTGCCATAAAATGTATCTACTAGTGACAACATTAGCAAGTAAAATAGTAAATCTGAAGGATATAAGTCGGTAACTATTTCTTGTGTACAAATTGCGATAAACCCATTGTTTATTTCAGAACTCCGACGTTTATATTCATCAAGACACCTGCAATATAGCTCAATTTCAGCGTTGCATGGTAACAGTATTATCTGCATCGACAGAGTTTTAGTGGTGTATGTTAGTGCCAGCTAACTTGGATATTCGTCAAGCAATTTATACTTACCACTCCTGAATAAATCATAAAATTTGAGCTTGTTTATTTGAATCAACATGGAAAGTGAAAACAAACTAATCACCTTTTGAGTGGTAAAAAGGATGGGTTATACACTTTGATGGATCTCGAGTTTTAATTCAGTACAAAGAAGATGTGGTGCTAGTATTGACGACAAAACAACATCTTTCAAAATGAAGACAATGAAATATTACATCAAGATTGCGAACATTAACTAAAGGACTTGATGTTCAAGCTATCTCTACGCTATAATAATAACATTTATAAAAGTCGTCTATAGGTAGAAGATTTCATAATACAATATCATATCATATAAAAAGTATAGGTGTAGCTGCTTAGTTACGAGCAACGTTGCAAACACCCGTGCAAGTAGCACCAGTAAATTGCACACCGTAGGTGGAATTCGTTAAGACAGCGTAGGCTTCAGGAACAAGTTCGACGTAAGCCCCAGTGGTGAGACCAACACCAGCAGCTTGGAAAGAAATGACACAAGTGACCGACTTGCCTTGGTAAGAAACAGCCATATTTTGATCGCACGAAGGCGTGGAAACGTTAGCACCTGGTGGCTTTGGAGAACCGCAGAAATAGGTTCCAGTGGGCCAACGTGATTGAATACCGGGGCAGTCCACACCAACATGCGATGGTACAGCAAGGTTAACCAAGATGGGTATCCCGTTGCCTGAACCTGGTTGTGGCGATGTACCGCAAATGTCAATATCGCAGTAGCCAGTACCATTGCCACACCAGCCATACTTGCTACAGCACGGTTGATCCGAACCCACGTCACAACCAGCGTTACCGAAGTCTGGGCCACAGCGACCATCGGAGCGAGTAGCATTTGGGCACGAACCACCAGAGGTTGGAGCTGGCGTGGGTGTCGAATCACAAATATTCACATCACAAAAACCTTTGCCATTGCCGCACCAGCCATACTTGCTGCAGCACGGCTGATCCGAACCCACATCACAACCGGCGTTGCCAAAGTCAGGGCCGCAGCGACCATCGGAGCGAGTAGCATTTGGGCATGAACCACCAGAGAGTGGAGCTGGCGCGGGTGTCGAATCACAAATATTCACATCACAAAAGCCTGTGCTATTGCCGCACCAGCCATACTTGCTGCAGCACGGCTGATCCGATCCCACATCACAACCAGCGTTGTCAAAGTCAGGTCCGCAGCGACCATCGGAGCGAGTAACATTTGAACACGAACCACCAAAAGGTGGTGTTGGTATTGGTGTAGGAGTCGACGTTGGAGTCTCAGTTGGGATACTTGGCGTTTCAGTTGGTGTTGATGTAGGATTCGATGTTAGAGATGGTGTTGGCGTTGGCGTTCCAGTTGGTGTTGGTGTAGGAGTCGACGTCGGAGTTGGTGTTGGCGTCGGAGTTCCAGTTGGTGTTGGAGTCGAAGTCGGAGTTGGTGTTGGCGTCGGAGTCTCAGTTGGGGATTGCGTCGGCGTTTCAGTTGATGTTGATG
>JNBS01001037.1:0-18542 GCA_002081575.1 Thraustotheca clavata | reverse complement strand
TTTCTTTCAACTGGAGCTGAAACAAGCTGGTATTCAATCTTTTAATGGTTTAATTTTTTTCATGGTTATTGATCAATTTATGAGCGCTGTGGAGCCTGAATTTGTTGCTGTGCCACTTGAGATGCCTATTATGACAAGAGAGTACTATGGTGGGTTGTATAATTCATGGGTTTGGTACTTGGCTAAAAACCTCAGTGAATTTGGATTTCAGGCATTTTACCCTCTTGTCTACTTTCTTCCACTTTACTTTATGGTTGGTTTTGGGCCCTCCAATCCACAATTATTCTTCACTATGTATCTCTTCTTTTTCCTTACTCAAAGTAGTGCTACTGGGCTTGGATACATGATATCATGTTTATCGAGTAAGGCTGCTTTGACACCAATTCTTGGTGTAATGTCAATTATGCCACTAATGCTACTTGGAGGTCTCTTTCTTAACACAAGCATGGTTCCAGTCTACTTTTCATGGCTTGAGTTTATTTCTCCCATCAAATATGGCTTTCGTGGTGCTTGCCGAGCATATTGGTTATCTATCGGCACGATTCCATGTAATGCAAACGAGTCATGCAGTGCCCACTCAGGTCAAGAAGTATTGCAAAATTTAGCTATGGACAAAGGATCCTTGGGTGGTGATGCTTTATTTCTAGTTTGGATCAATATCCTCTTTCGCCTAATTGGTATTGTAGCATTACACTTACGAATTCGATTACAGCATTAAATGTCAATATAACTCGTGTAATATAAACTATCGTTAGTGAAAAGAGTATTCCAACTTTTGCACGTTGAGTGATAGCAAGACAAGGTAAAATCTAAAGTAATGATATTGCACATTGTAAACTAACATAGTAAATATACGTACTATCTATTGAATGATACATTAAAGCCTCTTAATTCTAGTGAACAATTGACGATTACATATATAAAAGAATTAATGAAAACAAACAATTTAGGCTTCAGGAAGAACAGGCCTTGCCCATTCGGCTACTTCTGGATGAAAGACAGCAACATCTTCCAACAAGAGATCAACTAGAGCATCTTTTGTAAGCATTTCATCAGGGATATCAAAGCCAAAATCAAAAGGTGTCGATGCACAAATGTCTGCTGGATCATAAAATGCTTGTAAATAAGGATGTTGGAGAGCATCAAGAACAGAAATACGTTTGTCAGGATTGAAAACTAACATTTGCTCAAGCAAATCAATAGCCTACGAATTGATTCATCAGCAAAGATTAACCTTTTAATGGTATACCTGAGGATGGGCATTTGGAAATGCATCTTCTAATTTTGTTGCTTTGTAAATTGGTAATTTTGTAAGGAATCGAAGAGCTTTAGCATTTTTGACAAATTCTACTTCTTCTTGTTTTGGTGTTCCCATAAATTTAATAATGAGTTTAAGTTGATGAATGTAGTCATTGCCAGGAAAGAGTGGTTCTCGTTGCATCATTTCAGCAAAGATACATCCAACAGCCCTATAATAGAGGATTACAATTAGAATGGATTGAAATTCCTACCAAATATCAACAGATTCAGTGTAATTGAGGCAATTTAACATAATTTCTGGTGCTCTGTACCATCGAGTGACGACATATTCAGTGAGCTCTATATTTTCAGGAAATCCACCACGTGCCAAACCAAAATCACAAATCTAATCCATCCATCAGCTGCTTCAACTTGATCGTAAAGTTACCTTTAAGTCGCAGTTGGAATTTAATAAAATGTTGGATGGCTTCATATCACGATGAATAACACCTAATCAACATAATCAGCGTTTAAATTACATAATAAAGATACCTGCTGAATGAATATGGTGCAATGCACATAGAATTTGGTATAAAAAGTATTTAATGTGGTCGTCCGACATGGGTTGCATCGAGTAAATAACTTGATGCAAATCTGTTTCCATAAGTTCAGCGATGATGTACATGTCTTCAAAAGTCTCTCTTGATGGTGGTGGTGGTAAATCAAGTAGCTTTGTAATGTTTTTGTGATTAAAATGGCCCAAAAGACGAGTTTCTCGAAGTATCCGTTTGGCATCAACCAAATCATCAAAAATACCAGCAATTTTCTTGATAGCAACACAAGTGTCTGTAGCATGATTCTTGGCAGAAATTACAGCACCATAAGCTCCAGTACCAATAGGTTTGATAAGAGAATATTTCAGATCAAGTGTAAAAAGTTGACCACTTGCACTAAATGAATGAACATTGGCACTGCTATGATAATTATTACGAAGCAAACCAGGTGCAACTCGAGCAACTAGAAATTAGTTAGCCAACTTGATAACTTGAGAATTTACCTTTTCGAGTATTTTTAAACACTTGATCATGAAAGATATTTTGTGGAGCTGGTGGAGAGGTGATAGCAATTTCAGTCCCATCATCTTCAATAGCAATTTGATGTTCTACTTCATTGTTGTTGTCACTTTGATTATCTTCATTGCTTTCATTTTCTTGGCTACTGTTATTATTTGATTCACGATACAAGTCCTGTTCAAGCTCAGCTGTACAGACAAATTCTTCACATTCCGCATGATCTAAAGCTTCTGCAGGTGGTGGGACTGTAGCCCGTCGAATATCCACATTAACATAGTCTTGAATTGGCAATACATGCGTAGCTGGATCCCTTGGTTTTTCCAAGGCATTGTGTATTACTTTACGTGGTTGAGAAACTTCAAAAATTGCATTTTCCAATGCACTTAGCCATTGTTGTAAACTTCTTGAATCATTCGTACATAATCTCAAACGACTATTATAGTTTGGTCGTAATAATTCCAAGGCATAAGGCATTTTTCCATCCATACTGTTGCTAATATCTCGTACAATATCATATTTTGAGATATATGTTTCGCTTAATAATGTCAATTCACTTGGTCCTTTATATTGACACAATGACCATGTATCTGATCGCAAAATGAAATACGATGGCTAAATACATATTAAATAAGGCTATTGCATACCAATACCTTGTTTGTAAAGTACTTGCTGTTGGATAATTTCGTCAATAAACCTTCCATGACCACTACTTCATCCGTAAAATGCATTGCCGAGTCCAACCGAACGTCCTTTTTAAACAGCCGAGCCAATGTCGTCTTGTGACGTGTGTAGTACATCTTGGGCCCATTTCCATTCATTCGAACACGTTCTTCCATCGCGAGAATTGGTCCATCGCTTGGCCTTCGCATGCTCAACGCCCAACGAGTTATGCGGCGAGTCGGATCTTTCCAGCAATTTCAGCCAATCAGAATGCTCGGTCAAGGAATTGTCTTGTTTTCATTCAAACTGGCAGTGTGTGATGAATGAATTTTCTCTTTTATTCTTTCATTTGCTTTTAAAAGTATCTAAACATGCTATGACAAGGTCTATACCTGTTGAAGAGAGTGCTAAATGAGCTTTATATTAAAATTTAAGCATTCAAGGTTCTATATAAGACAATTGCTTGGAGAAGTAACCAATCAGCAGCTGATATTTCACATTCGATTTTTTCGTGGCATAGCATGCGGTTGAAGCTTGGACGAGTGCTTAAAGATGCTTCGAGGCGAGAATCATGGCTTTAAATGCATAGATATAAGCTGACTGTGTGTTGTGTGAGGATTTATACGTATGTATCTGCTTTTAGAAAGCGTTGAAACAGCCTGGAATAGAGTGGAGCGGGATATTTGGGGATGACTGAGGATGGGATCTGTAAAGTGACGCCACTTTGTGTCAGGCTAAATGGGATGGCTTCAACTTGCAGTAGGTGCTACTGCAAGGCGTATGTACCTAATCCAGGGTGTGTGCACTCTATGCACTCGAAATTAAGCGATAAGTTGCTTTTCCGAGCGTTTACATCGAAGAATAGACTTGTTGGCGATTAAAAGAAGATCTTTCAAGTGTCTGAATTGTGCTGGACACCAAGCGTGTGCTATCACATAAGACGAGAATTGCTCTGGGCAGTATGGAAGATGACATGACACGATGACGAAATGATATAGCAATAGTGAAAGAGTAATATTTTGCAGTGGGATATTTGTACAAAATTGAGCTAATTAACGTCGTAAAGAACGCTGAATGCCTGCACGTTTATCAATCACTGCAGCTGATCGAGATGTGCTATTTGCTTTTGCTAATATCATCGGATTTATACGCACGACAGGGCGTTTACTTGACGGCGTTGGAGCTTTGGCTCCATTCGAAGCAGCAGTCACCCACGCGTCAGCTTTACGTTTAACACTGATGCCAAGAAGTGGTTGAATGTCCTCTGGAATACTCACGTTAAAAAGTACCTCATTTTCATCTACATCCACCGCTGGTCCATCACTACCAACAGGTTTTAACGTCTCGTGACTCTGTTCTGGGCATTCAACGTATGTACAAACGATACGTGAACTCTTTACAAGAGCTATTGGTGTCGATGTAGCAGCTTTTGCTGCTGAAAGTTCGAGTTGTAGCTGTTCAAGATGATTTGATGCACTTTCTAACACTTGATCGAGTGGCAATTCGTTCGAATGATCGATATGCTTGCGAAGACGATCAAGTTGCTTTTCCAAGTTGGATTCCTCCTTTACACGACGACGTAGAGCGCTGTAGTCACACAAAAGTCTCATATCAGGAATTCCGTGTTCCATTTTGCCAAATTCAAAATGACTATCAGATGGAATTTGTACTGTAGTTAAAAATTATGATAAGATCGGTATTCTAGATCAATGAATGATATATGAATTACTTAAAGCATGAACCATTATGATAATAGTTTGCTTTAATAAGGAAAAGGATACAAGATAAATCGTATTGTGATAGTTCATTATGATAAATTATGCATT
This sequence comes from Thraustotheca clavata, assembly GCA_002081575.1. Taxonomy (NCBI): domain Eukaryota; phylum Oomycota; class Saprolegniomycetes; order Saprolegniales; family Achlyaceae; genus Thraustotheca; species Thraustotheca clavata. The sequence continues at coordinate 13,744 of JNBS01001037.1, read as the reverse complement.
GTATTCTTGAATAAACAACTTAATTTTTCAATGTTATTGGGGCATTAGTATAAAGAATAAAGCTCTAATGGCATGTAAAACATGTTTAAAGCATCTTTAGAGACGAATTAAGTTGGTATTTACCCATTTACACAATAAGAATTGTATATAGTATTCAGAAATGAGAATTGTATATTATATGATATTTAGAAAATCGGACTAAATGATGGTTTAGATTGGTATATGCTTTGCTTAATGCTGTATTTGTAGTCATTTAGAGCACTAGGTAAAGATTAAAGCTGAAAATTGTATGCTAAAGTGTAATTTAGTTGTAATTTATGAATGATAATCTTATGAAGACGATAAATTACTAGTAGAGTTGTAATTGACATTGATAGTAGAGTAATTGGAAAGTAAATTGGTTTATTAACACTTTGAATAATAGCAAGACTAGTTGTATGTAGATATAACACAAAAGACGATGACAAATGACCACAACGTCGCCAATCGCATTAGGATTACAACATGACAACAACTGTGATTCCTTCAGTTGTTGTTTGATCGTGAATTTTCATGAATGAACCATTCCTTCATTTTAAACTCCATCATGAAGGTGGTGTGGCTTTCTGCATTGGCTACGATTGCATGGGCTAAAGTATGTGATTTATCGCTTTTAAAACAACAAGAGCTTAGCCCATTGTTCCATAGTGATCATGGAGTTCAATGTAAAACCTTGAGTAAATTTGATGGTCATTTTCCTCCAAACCAATTCCCAACAGGCGATGCTCTTAATGCATTTGATAATCAACCATGTCGTTTGGTCTTTCAAGAATTAGCTGCTTTACAAGAAAAATGTACAATCACTGTTGGGCAAAAGAAGTATGGGTTTAGTGTTTATTTTGATACACTTTTGGGTGAACTTTCAAAAGATAAAAGAAGTCTTGTGCAAGCTGATACTACAACATCGGATAGCTACAAAGCTGCAATTACTGCACAAAAGAAAGCAAAACAAGAAGTGAAAACTACAAAGAAGGCATGGAAAGTAGCCAAGAAAAATTACAAAAAAGCACGAGCTAATGTCAAGAAAGCTCGAGCTCAGCTACGAAGCAATAAAGCACTTAAAGCAAAACCTGATGCAACCAAAGTGGCCAAGCTTAAATCTGCAAAGAAAGCTGTCAAAGATGCCAAGAAAACACTTCGTAAAGCCAAGACGAAACAAGCTAAAGCTGATGCAAAGAAAGCACTTAAACAAGCCAAAGCTCAAGTTAAACAAGCTAAAAAAGAGTTGAAAAAGAAAACCTCACCAACTCCAACCACGGCTGCACCAGCTAAAGCTAAAGTAACTAAAGCATCTACAAAGAGTTCTCAAACTAAAGCTACTAAAGCTCCAACCAAAGCGCCAACCAAAGCTCCAAAGGTTAAAGCTGTTAAAGCTTCAGCTACAACAGACTCTCGTGTCACCAAGGCTCGAACTGCTTTAACTACAGCATCTACCAAGAGATCAAATGCTATGAAAGCTCTCAAAGATGGAAAAAAGGCTTTAAAAGCAGCTAAGAACAAAAAAGATAAGAAGAGTGCAAAGAAAGCTATCAAGAAAGCTAAACGTGATCTTAAAAAAGCAAACAAAGAACTCAAGAAAGCAAACAAAGCACTAAAGAAAGCTAACAAAAAAGCTAAGAAATCTGCAAAGAAACAAAACAAGAAAGTCAACAACAAACCTACAACAACTCCTGTAGCTACAAGCAAGAATGGTACGGTGAAAGCATCGGTGAAAGCTTCAGATAGTACTACAAAGAAAAAGTCTTCTGCAACAACTACAACCATTGCCACTGGTATTGTAATGCTCTCTGCACTTCTTTTGCTTTAATAAATGTGTATTTCATTACTTTCTATGTCCTGTGTAGCCTAGTAGTACTGTGTGTCTATGATATTGTTAGAAAACTCTCATTTGAGTTGTAAACCTGTTTTCAGCATCTAGAGTTTTCTGAGAGCTATAACTCGTAGGTAAATGCGATAGAGGGACCCTAATAATGGTGAATAGCTCCCTTATGTAGTTGTTGTTTACTGTTGATCAGCTAAAGCTGTAGAAGATGCAAGTTTCTGACCAATTCCTACAAGAATTGAACCACCCCTCGGAAGTTTAGCTTGATTCTATCAAGGTTCATTGTGGCGAATTGAGGCTTGAAAATATACCTGTGTTAATGGTGGTAGACGATTTATAGGCTTTAAAGGCTCAAACTACTTTGAATGAGTGATAAATGGTGAAAAGTTTGATACATGGCGTTTATGTGGTTGTTGAGTTAAATCACGAACTTTTCCTGGTACATGGGGATCTCTGCTAGTTGTTGGTGCTGTTTGATGTTCATACGATCTAATTCAACAAAAGGTAATTCATTTTATGATTGAGTACATTACGTTTTCCAGTTATTACAATTGTGTTCACCACCAGGACCAGTCTATATACATTTGTCAAGCAATTTCTATTTGAGTAATTTACTTGATGAACTCCAGTGTGGAAAGGTGTACCCTTAGCAGCCTAAAGTATGATGAATTAACCATTAATATCAAGATAATTTGATACCGGATCAACACTAAAGTGGTTGATATTGTGTTCAAATGTTTTTCGCCCTAAAGGTTTTTCTTTTGTAATTGCAGGAAGAATTGCATCTTGACCATGTACCAAATGCTACTTTACCATCAAAGTGTATACCAAGAAAGAGCCTTACATCTTTCACGGATACAGGATCTTTAAATGCTCTTTTTTTATGAGTTCGTGGTACAAACCCACCCCAGTCTGCATCAGGATGCTCAGGATCATAAAATTCTTTTGTCGAGCCTGTTGCTATAGCTTTTTCAACACGACAATCATCTCCAGGAGTTCGACTGTTTGCTCTGGAATCAACAAACTTTAAGCTAGCTGCTTGCTGCTGAAGATAACCACGCTCCATCGTCAAGAATAGCTTAATTTTATATTTATACTTTCTTCTGTAAAGCTATTGCTATCTATTACTACTTTAATTACAATCTAAATACTGTTTTAATTACATTCTAAAAGCTGCTTTAAAAGTAAGCTAAAAGTTGCTTTAATTTCAAGTTAATCAGTTTAACTTCAATTTGGATTATTACAATTGCATTTGACAAGCATCATGCACACTTTCTCGTACATCCTACAATACAGTACAAGTACAAAGTTTAATCTTGTTGTACGTAACGACCAAAGTACAAATATCGTACACTGTATTGATTCATGTCAAATGTGCATTTACAATTTAACAACACCACTCCCGCCATTAAAATAAAACCTTGTGTGTTTCTATACAAATATTAAATTAAGATTAATTCTATGTATTTAATTGTCGTTGTGTTGTGCTTAGTGAAAGATCGCGTTGTCTGTTTGTACATGGGATTCCATCTCGACCCCATTGTCCGATTCTTTAAGCAATGCGTAGAGTCTACTTGCTTTTTCTTGTTCTTTTGCTACATAATGTAGCAGCATTTGTGCCTTTAGCCAAGCCTGTACTGGCTACAAGTCCAAAAATCACACCTGCACCTGTCAAAGCTGTAATTCATGATGCTAAAGCTGTAGTTCATGATACTAAAGCTGCTGTCAAAGCTGTCAAAGTTGTGAATAAAGTTAAAGATCCGATCAAAGCCAATTTAAATGCTAAAGTGGCTGAAGTTGCGGTGAAAAAAGTTGATGGGGATGCCAAGAAAGCTTTAGGTCATGCAAACCAAGCTTTACAAGCTAATTCAAAGAATAAAGATGCAAAGAAAGCAGTCAAGAAAGCTGAAGTTACTGTCAAAGACTCAAATAAAGCTGTTGCTGCTGTGGATAAAGCTGTCAAAACTGGCAATGTTAAAGATACAAAGAAGGCTGTCAAAGCGCTTAAAGTTACTGAAAAAGATGCCAAGAAAGCTGTCAAAGCTGCCAAGAATGCTGAGCCTGCAAAGATTGCAAAGAAGGATACTGTTAAAGCTGTGAAAGGAGTTAATAAGGATGCAAAACAACTTAAAAAAGATGTCAAGAAAGCATTACGTGCCAAAGATCCTGTTGTGCGCCAAAAAGCTATTCAAAAAGCAAACACTGATGCTAAGAAAGCTGCAAAGGATGCTCGTACTGCTGTGACTGCTGCAAAAAAGGCTGCTAAAGCTAATCCTAAAGATAAAAAAGCTCAGAAAACTTTAGCTTTGGCAAAGAAGACTCAAAAAGACACCAAGAAAGCACTTAAAACCACTTCAAAGCTATCCAAGTCCAATAATCCAAAAGATGCTAAGAAAGCTCTTAAAGCTGCCAAAGTATTATCTAAGGATGCCAAGAAGACAAAAAAAGCTGCTTCAAAACCTACAAAGAACAAGTCCAAAGCACTCACTAAAGACACCAAAGCACTTTTGAAATCTGCCAAGAAAGCATCCAAGATCAAAGACCCTGTTCAACGTAAAAAAGCTTTGAAAGCAAGTAAAAAAGCTGCAGCCAAAGCATCTAAAGATGCTAAAGCTACATTAAAAGCATCCAAGAAAGCACTCAAAGCTAATCCAAAGGATCCCAAAGCCAAGAAAGCGTTAAAATTGGCCAAAAAGACTTTGAAAGACACAAGAAAAGCAGTCAAAGCAACTCGTAAAGCATCCAAATCCAACAAGAAAAAAGATGCCAAGAAAGTACTTAAAGCTGCCAAGAAAGCTTCAAAAGATGCAAAGAAGCTGAATGTGAAGGGAAAGAATGCTAAACTGCACAAGAAAGTCAAAGCAACCAAAGCAGCAGTGGCAAAAGACTCCAAGAAGCTTTTGAAAAATTTGAAAAAAGCTATTAAATCAAAAGACCCCAAGGTTCGATCCAAAGCTATTAAAAAGGCTCAAGTTGCTGCTAAAAAAGTCAACAAAGATGCCAAGAAAGCTTTGAAAGCTGCTCGAAAAGCTCTAAAAGCTAACCCCAAAGACAAAAAAGCTCGTGCTGCACTTGCTTTGGCCAGAAAGACAAAAGCTGATGCTTCAAAAGCTCTTCGATTGACCAAAAAGAAGTCTGTAAAGAAAGCAATCAAAGCAGCTAAAAAAGTGTCTAAAGATGCCAAGAAGAAAGCTAAATCAACCTCTAAATCCATCAAGAAGAAAGCTAAATTAACTTCCAAGTCTATCAAGAAGAAGGTTAAAGCAGCCACCAAAGCCACCAAGAAAAAGGTTAAAGCAACCACTAAGTCTACCAAGAAGAAGGCCAAATCTATCAAGAAAAAAACCAAAGCAGCCACCAAATCCATCAAAAACAAGACCAAAGCTGTGATCAAAGCAACCAAGAAAAAGAATAAAGCTTTAAATCCTTCCAAAGCTGTTGTTAGAGATACCAAAAAGCTATTGAAAGCTGTGACCAAAGCTTCCAAAATCACTGATCCTGCTCAACGCAAGAAGGCATTGCAAGCAGCAAAAACAAGGGCTCAAAAAGCAGTTAAGGATGCTAAAGCTGCTCTCAAAGCTGCAAGAAAAGCATTGAATGCTAATCCCAAGAATGCTAAAGCTAAAGCAGCAGTAAAGATGGCAAAGAAAGTTCAAAAGAGAGCCAAAAAAGTTGTCAAAGCCACAGCTAAAGCAGCCAGAACCAACAAAACAAAAGACATCAAGAAGCTCATCAAGTCTGCAAAGAGTGTGACCAAGAGCAAGACTGTCAAAGCTTTACCAAAGAAAGCTGTTCAACGTGTAACCAAAGCCACCAAAGCAGCTCGTAAAGAAGCCAAAGCACTTGTATCTGCTTTTTCCAAAGCTTTAGCTGTCCAAGACCCAAGTAAACGCCAAGCAGCTTTAACTGCAGCTATTACCATGGCAAACAAATCACTTGGTGAAATGAAGAAAGCTGTTCGAAATGCCAAAAAGCTTGTCAAGAATGCTCCCAAGTCCAAACAAGCCAAGAAAACATTGAAAGCTGCTCGAAAGCTTCTCAAGAACAACAAATCGATTGTCAAGCAAACAAAATTGGCAGCTAAACGCAATTCACCTGCTCAATTGAAGAAAGCTTTGAAATCTGCAAAGAAGCTTCAAAAACAATCGACTGCCAACTGGTTCCGAGCAAATGCGGCCAAGAAAGCCAAAAAAGACTTGAACAAATTGCGAAAGTCTTTAGTCAAAGCTTCCAAGGCAAAATCACCAGCTAGCCGTAAGAAAGCATTGAAAACAGCCAAGAAATGGGCCAAGAAAGCTTCCAAAAATGCTAAAGCTGCAGTCAAAGCAGCCAAAGCCAAACTCAAGAAGAACCCCAAGAGTGTAGCTGCCAAGAAAGCATTGAAAAAAGCCAAGAAAACTCAAAAGCGTGTCAATACCATTGTTAAGAAAACAAAAGCTGCAGCTAAAGCTAAAGCCAACAAGAAGGTGGTGAAAGCTTCTAACAAAGGCAAACCCAGCAAGCAATCACCCAAGAAGAGCAACAACACCATCAACAAGGCAAAGAAATCACTCAAAGTTGCCAAAGCTGCTTTGAAGAAGAATCCCAATGATCTCAAAGCCAAAAAGACTCTGAAGAAAGCACAACATCGTGTCAAACAAGTAAAAGCTGCAATCAATCGCAAATCCACCGTCAAAGCATTCACCAAAGCTGATCGATCAACTGCAGTTTTGATTAAATCATTCTCTGCTGCTTTAGCCCTCAAGAGCCGCGAAGCAAGAAAAGCAGCATTGGAAAAAGCTTATAAACAAGCTTTAGCAGCTATGAAAAGTGCTAAAAGTTCGGTGGCTAAAGCAAAAAAGAGTTTGAAAGCTTCACCCAAGAGCAAACAAGCCAAGAAAGCATTGAAATCAGCTAAAAAAGTCCTTCGACGTAGCAATGCCATTGCCAAACAAACCAAGAATGCATCAAAATCAGGCTCTGTGAAGGCAGTCAAGAAAGCACTTAAGAATGCCAAATTGACTCGAAAAACATTGAAAGCTGCCAAAAAAGCTACACAAATTGCCCGTCGACGTCAAAGAGCTCTAGCTAAAGCCAAGAAATCAGTACGAAAGACGAAAAAAGCTTTGAAGAAGGCCAAGAAAGCATTGAAAAAAGGTGGAAAACGAGCTAAACGACGCTATGCAAAGGCCAAAAAAGCATATTTGAAAGCTTTACGCAAACTCAAGCGATCCAAACGTGTTGTACGAAAGACAAAAGCGTCATTGAATGCATCTGTGTAGTGCAGTAAAGTTTAATTTTTGTATCTTGCTTTTTGTTGTCTATATCTGTTGATATATTGATAGCTTTAAATACACGAGTAAACCTGAATCAATTGGCAAAATCAGAGTTGTATTAGAGCTGCCTTACGAGGCTTTCACTGCAGGAGTTGAATCCTTTTCTTGACGTCGTCGACGTACATCAAAATTGAAAATACGTGCCATATTGACTTCAGTGGTAATGATTTGATCTCTTAGGAAAGCCAAATCACTTTCAATTTGTGTCAAACGTGTCGTGGCCGTCTTTAAATTGCCTTGAAGTAATTCAAGTGCTTCATCAAACGAATATTCAACCATGACATTAGCACCAAGCCAAATGCAAACAGTTTGAACATCCGAATCAATTGTAGCATTGGCAAACACATTATCAGCTAAACTAAAATGAGTTTCAATCACTTCATCCTTTTCACGTTGAGCAATTAAATGTTCAAGCATTGCAAGATCTTTTTCTGTATCAGGAATCTTGGTCTTGAACGATTGTTTGGACTTGGACAAATTCGTCTCCATAAATTTGTACTTGGAATAAAGTTGCTGCAAAGCACCGATGATACCTTCGACAGGATCATTCCCAACAAACTTTTGTACATCTTCGACGAACAAAGCACTAGGAATTCCACGTTCATTACGAGCTCCGATCAATCGATTCGCGATGTCGTCGGTCATGATTGTCGTCAATTTAGCTCCACGAATTTTATGGTATATAAATAAAATATTGCGTTTTAATACAAATATCAAATTAAAATTAAATATTTCAATTAAATCAATCATTATCCGGATCAAATGAGGCTAGTTGTGTAATTTGTTAACTTCCTAACTATTGAAATAGATATAATTAGTATGCAAGATAAGAAATAACGCACAGATAAGTATAGCAAAAAATGCCTTTATCATACCCGATCATCGAAGCGAGATTCCAATTGCTTGATGCATCGCTTGCACAGATGAATCGAGCTAGATATACAAGGTTAAATGCTTCAGATAGTTTACGTGAAATGGTTAAAGAGCATCGCAAGTCAAATAAACGAATACAATGTGGAAATGCTCGAAAAAATCAACGAGAGACAAATTGCAACCAAATTGAAGCAAGAATTAATAATGCACAGCGTCCTTGTAATGTACAACGACCTTGTAAAGAAAATATTCATCGATCACTTGGAATTACAACGCCACCAGATTTTCCTATGTGGGGACAGAGTATGCAAAAAGTGTGTGATAAGAATGAAGCTCAAATTCATGCTGCAGCTCAAGAATCATGGCAGGTAGTAAATTGTTTGGATGATTTAGCAATGATAAACAATTGATTAGTTGATTGATCAACGTATTCAGTCATTTCAAGTAGCAAAAAATGATACAATAGTGATTCCAATTTGAATGTTTTAATCTAATCAAGGATTAGACACGTGTAGAAAAAGCAAAGTCTGCAGGATACACTCGCCCAACTGAAGCTGATACTAATCCTTCGCAAGGCTTAATTCCCCAGAATGAAAGTAGAGTTGATCTATCCAAGCCTACTACTGAACCTTGGACTCATACTGGCACTTTAAGAATCCCAGAACGCCCTCCAGTTCGGCAATCAAAGTCAATACAAAAACCTGCTCCAAATCGAAGAATTCGATGTCACTCTGCAACAACTTGTTCAAAAGTAAAAAGGAATTGGTTTGACAATGAAAAACCACCCCAACGTTGCCCAGTAAAGCCACTGATACCATCTAAACCACAGGAACCAAAGACTTCACCAACACCACCATCTACATCTCCTAAAGTAGAACCAATTCCTTTGAATGACTCTAATGAGATGGATGAACCAAAAGTGGATGATTATCATTCTGAAGCTTTTTACCACTTGGAAATTCGTTTAGAACACTCAAGTTCTCTATCTGGCTGGTGCTTTCGTGTTATAATTGCAGATATTACTGCAACAGATCGACCTCGTATTCTACTGAGCAATATGAAGGTTATACTAAGTATTTAACTATTGAGCTCATTTCAAGTTAATAGTGTGATGAAAATCATTGTATTCTATTTACAAATCCAAGTACGAAAGTGACAACGACAACTTTTAATCCACTAGAATATTTTGATCATATAAGCAAACCTATTGAGGTAGCTATATATATTATGAAAGCAGATTGAAGTCATGTATAGCTTTATCGACACACACTTCACATTCAAGTGATTTCCGAACTTCCAGTTCAAAAGCCAATTGTGGACACTTATGTACATTATACAACAGGAAATGACAATGAAATACCTATTGATTTGGAACCTTTAAATCTCGAGTCTGAAGCTTCAACTCCACCATGTAGTACACTAAACAATAGTGCTTATGTATATGCCAACCACTTTGACCTCAGGTACGTTTGAATCATATTTAAAAACTCATTTCAATTACTAGAGCTGACAAGAATCCACAATCAACATCGACGTACGTCTATCTAATCAAATATTTACTAAATTAACGATTTAGATCCATAAGTACATTTGAAGCTCGTAAAAAACAACTTGAACAAATGCGAGTATCTATGCGGGTACACAAAAACTACTATTTATAATGTATTCATAATGCTTAGTATAAATTACTGCAAGAACAAACACGTTTGTCATCAAGCAACTATTAGTAGTATCAAATTGTCTATAAAAATGTACAAATTGTCATTTTGTATTAGTGTTAAAATATATCACTTTTCGTGAACATCAAACAATTCAGTAAAAAACCTTTTTATTTTTATTCTCATCATCAAATTTTTAATCAAGTTGAGTTCTGTACTACTGTATTGAAGTACTTGATAAGTAGTTATCAAGTTGTACAAAACATTCAATCATTTACCAATTTGCTGCAAACGTAATGGGCATTTTTGCATCGACACCTCTATCGGAGACGTATAACCCGACAGCTGACTGGGACTTAAGTCATTGAAAAATTTAAGGAAGGCGTACAGCAAAATGCTTTAGTACCGAGAGATTTTATTCATTCTCTTGCAGCCATCTCAAATAGCTTTAATCCCAACTTTGTCTTAAAACCTGGACAAACTGATGCTATTATGCCACAGACCAACACTATGTAGCATTTACTGAGATTGAAGCGTACTGCAATTTAATCACTACCATAAGAGAAGAGCAATTCTTCATTACTTGGTCAGTGATGGCAAAAAAAGACTAGCAATAGCAGATGCTTCATTTAAGGTGTTTCTCAATGAAGCAACGGGACTAATTACAGATAAGTTGATCACAAATCAATCCGTTCTAAAACAAACGGAGGCAAACTACTATGGTACATTCCAGTTCATTCGTAATCGCACTGAATTGATATGTTCAGAAGAGAGATTTTTCCAAAGAACAAAGATGGATTTGCTAAATATGCAAGGTGTCATACAAAAACCCCACGAGTTCGTACACGAATAATATACTGTTGGCAAATCCATGAAATCCTCCATTGATGTTTTGGATGTATTTGCAATTGTTCAACTTGGCTAGTTAATCTTAACATAGAAACCCTTAGATTTTCGGTGATAATGATTTTATCATTATTTTGTGTTACTAATGCCAGCATTATCCCATAGCATTAATGAGACAACATACAAATAAACTAAAAGAGATTGATGCAAGATTTCATTGACACTGGACAAAAAGTTTTAGCCTAAAATTAATGTTTGAATTGAAACATAACATCATCTTTGCATATCTACTTCCAGTTGTCGATTTAATCAAACTTTACAATTACTTACATAGACAATATTGTCATTCTAGCTAATTTACTTGAAAATTTTGTTAACAAATCAGTTCAGTATTTATTATGTACTGATTAAGCGAATTACCTAGAATTTTCCTTTGTTGGTAATTTTTGTATAAAATTCTAAAATCAATTCTACATACAAATCTTAAATTAAATCAATAAAATAAAAAAACAACACCAAAATCCTTTTGAATTTTTGAATTCTACCATTTGATTGGTAGACACTTTTTTATAGGATTTTGATTGGTTAAAAATCTACTTTGCCTTCTTGCGACGTCATTTTTTTGGACGACGGGACGTCCAAAGCGATGAGCGGAGGCAAAATGAAGCCTGCGTTAGAACTTCTCTTGGAACGAGAGCGAGAAAGCATTAAGCAAAGACAGGAAATGGAAGATATGATGAAGCATTCCAAGCTCTTGCGTAGTATCTCTACTGTTCGTACGGCGAAAGACGCATCGTTGGATGATATTGCACCAAAACGAGCTCGAAAAGATATTTCAACGTGTTGTGAACCACCTACAGAAGCCGTAGAGAAGCCTGTGTTGCCAAAGAAGACATGCAATTGCAAGAAATCGAATTGTTTGAAATTATATTGCGAATGTTTTCAACAAGGTTCGTTGTGTGGAGATGATTGTAATTGTCAAGGCTGTCATAACAATATTGTAAACGTATATTTGTATCTGCAAAAAGCTTATTGTTTATGTTAGAATTTTGAAAGTCAACGACAACGAGCTATTCGAGTCGTGCTTGAAAGAAATCCTGTTGCATTTTTACCAAAGGTATCCAAAGGGTATGATATATATGAAAGATTAAATTTTGCTTATATAATTGTGTATAGAAGCACTGTGTCTACTACAAAATACTTTCGTGGTTGTCGATGTAGGCGAAGTGGATGTCAAAAAAAGTATTGTGAATGTTATCAAGCTGGTGTAAAATGTGGTACATTATGTCGATGCCAGGTAACTTTTATTCATAGTTTTTTTTTAAGTTTTCTGTTGCTAGATGTGTAAAAATCACTGTGCTGATGGAACACATACACATCCACCTGATGAAAACAATCAAGAACAACCTAAACTTGCTAGTGTCCAACCTGTTTTACCAGTACCAGATCGTCGATTTCATTTACCTTTGGTTACAATGGGGGTACCAATTTTACCAGGCTCTCATCGTCCATTGCCTGCACCAACTAAACGTAAACTACCATCTCCAGTAGCAGCACCAGTTCGAATTGCTCCACCAGTTCAATCCAATGCTCAATCTCGTTTGTATCCATTGCAAGTAAGCATGGCCTCCGAGTCATCTTTGCACAAAATTTGCAATTCGCTTGTCTTAGCAACATGCAATGACAATTCTCAAGAAGAAGTGAATGCAACATCCCCTCATGCATCTCCAGCAACGTCAATATCATCATCGTATCACGGTGTACAATCACCTTCGGCTGATGTATTGTGGTGCACAGAAAACCTTTCCGAGTCTCCTCTTGAGGCAATTGATCGACGGAGTGAACTTCATGAGAAAGCGGTTCTTCAGGAGTTTAGTGTTTGGCTACGCAACATTGCTACTGCAAGTGTGAATCATATTCTCAACAAGCCCCCAAACTAGACTAATATTTAAAAACGAATCCAAACCGATCGATTCTCTAGTTGATTACAAGACTCCTTCTTCATGTAGAATCCACTCGACAGCTTCATCAACCGAGTCGACAACAATATCTCCAGGGTGTTCATCATGGTTTTCTTGGTCCGATTGAAATACCCCTGTGCGTACAAGCACTGATGTCCAATGATGGCCAGCAGCATTAGCTCCTTGGATATCACTAAATGGGTTGTCACCAATGCCATAAAAGCGTTCAAGAGGTTGGGAAACTTGAGATTGCATCACTTCTTCAGCAAATTCATACTGTACAAGATGAGGTTTGCCAAATCGAGTAATTTCTAAAGGTTTGCCAGTATGTTGCTCATACAATAGCTTCAAACAACGTGTAAAAGCACCTATTTAAAGCAAATATTGAAAGGTACACTCTTCATATCATTTACCTTGAGCAAATCGAGGAACAGGATAAGCTCCACTAAAAGTAAAATCATCATTGCTGACAAACAATGGGGTTTGTGGGCCTTTGCCACTACCAAGAGGATCACCACCAACAAGAGCATCAATAGCAATTTGTAGATCTTGAGCCCAATGAATTGGATCATGAAAAATGATGATAGCACCAATAGGTTCCTCTGCAAAGGGACTCTTCCTAGCACATATTTATGCATGTATTCAATGATAGAATACTATACTTGTGTTGCCAGTCAAGAAATGGGTATTGATGAGGATTATGTTGAGCTAAATCTTGGATAGAAATCACCTTTTTAAAGCCATAATGATGGGCCTAACATATATAAACTCTTTTTCCTTAATCTTGTTGCTTCTTACGACATCCAATACATCATACGCCCCCATCACAAGAACTTTAGAGTCTATCAAGCATAAATACCATGAATATACCATGAAAATATGATGAAAACTACCTGCATATTGCTTGACAAGTTCTCTCATGGGAGTATGAGCCAAGATCATTTGCTTGGGATCAATAGGAAGGTTTAAAATGCTGCTTAATGTCTTGGATTTCTTCTCTTCGACGCATCCTCCACCATTCGTAAGGAAAATATGAGGTACATGCTTCTCTTGAAGCTGTTTAATCCTCTTGGCAGCATGAGGTAATGCTCTTCCTCCTCTACAAGCATTAGAGCGATCAAATAAAGCAAAGTCTTTACCGAATGAGCACACCATCAATGTCAAAGGCTATGCCAAAGCAATGACGCATCATCTTCTTCACCCTTCGTCAAATGAGACACGATATCTTCA
>JNBS01001034.1:0-11077 GCA_002081575.1 Thraustotheca clavata | reverse complement strand
AATTCTCGCCAAAGATGTTCCATGCCTGTAGTAGTATTTCCCCATTCTTGCGTTGCTTTTTGTGTGTTCTCATAGTTAACGATAGAATGCTTACGATTAAGTTTTTCTCGAGCTTGACGATATTTTTCTTTTGCTGCCATACTCAAATCTTGACAATTGTGAGTTAAATATTGCTCTAAATCCACTAGCATCATTTCGCGTCTGGCAGGGGAGCTGTAGGATTTGTATAAAGTACTTGATTAGTAAATGGCGCATGACTTGACGAGTTTTTATGGCATATTTGGATTTAATTCTGTAGATTTGGTCATCAAGGCCAGCTCGAGTTGCTACTTCAGTTGTCTTTTGACGAGCAATGGTACATATAGATTCTTGTGCAAAAAGTTTCTGAAGGCACAATACCTGGGTACGTAAAGTTAAAAAATCTATCTCATGGAGGATCTGTGCTGTTAATTTTGAAATTAGAATGGTATCGGCGTGGAAGTTCATTAACAAGAAGTTCACCAATTCGGGTTGTAAGCAATTGTAAGTCGACAATAGGCTTTGAATAAACTGATAATGCAATCATTTCAATATTGTTGGGAATTTCATATACTTGTACAATTGGTACTTTCCATTGATTAGAGTCGTTAGTTGTTGCAATACATTGTGCTAATGAACGAAGAGCTTGATAAAATGATTCATCCAGTTGAACAAGAGTGTTCACTTGTCATCGATAACATTTTTAAATAAAATGTTTAAACGTTCCATTGCTTGTCGTTCATTTGACCCTGCCAAGCGATATAGCATTGCTGGACATTATTTTGGCGAAGGCAATCAACAGTCAAGTCAAAATTAAATTCCATGTCAACTTTGAGCAAAAGCAAAAAAAAGTTTACTTAATCATCTCCATTGTTTGGAATAGTAAATCAATTTCACATATACATTTTTGTTGTTGTCGAACAGCTAAATCAGCATATTCTTTTGAAGCAAAATTGTAATTTTTGTTGGTAAATTGAGCATCACCAAGCCAAGCTTTGACTCGAGCACGCTGCATGAGATTTTTCAACCATGGAATATACTTTAAAGGCTGCACTTTCTTTAGCCATGCATCTCGTAATAGCTCTGCTTGTCGTGAATATATTTTATCCATTGCAAGTAATTCCCACACTGGTACAAGAGTCGTTGGTGACATTGGACGATCAATTATACACCAAGATTGTCTGTCATTATGTAGCATCCAACGATAAATTTCATAACTCACTGCATCAGGGCCTGTGCACTCAATTTTTGTACTAAGTTGAGCTCCATACCATTGATTTTCATTAGACAAGTCATCTTTATTGTGAAGTTGTAGGGGTTGACAATCATATTATAAACCATAACCAAAAGTCTGAAAGCCCACTGATAGATTACTTGATACATGTTTTTTACACTCTTCCACCATTTTTGTTTGAAAAGATGTTTCTTTTAATTCTGTCATTTGTGTAAATTTCCAAAAAATACCACCAAATTGATATTTCCCACAAGAAATATGAGAACCATAATCTTCAAGAAAACAAAGAGGTCCAAGTTCATTTCAATATACATTGCTTCTTGCTTTGCATCGACACAAATGCTCTTTTGAGATTTTGAAAAACAAAATAACTTGACAGGGACATAAGCACAAGTAATATGCACAACAGATTTGGTTGCAATTTCTTGATTCATTTCTTTTTGTGTTTCTTTTCAAAGTTTCCACCAATTTTACCACTTAGCGGTACTTTTGATGGTAATTCTAACCCCAAAAGCACAAGACCTTCCAGTCACATCAAAAAATTTACGAAAATTGTTTGCTTTTTCAGCACAAGTAAAAGTTTTTTCTTTATGAAGAATCTTACTTGATGGATTGAGAAACAAACATCCATTTGGTCTAGATAAAATGGTTTTAGGAGGACGTGATAAACCATCACAAACATAAAGTCCATATAAAGCACCTCCACCACTGGTAGTCGATATAATATCATCATCTGATGAATCATAGTAATTCTTGATTTTATTGATGTAATGAAGAAATTCTGTTTTCCATTCTCCCAAGCATTTTCGTAATGTTGGTTGATCATTTAATTTTTCTTGGTTTCTAAACCATGGATCTAATCCAAGTTTGTTTGTCAAGACATTTAAATCACAACATGTTTTTGTAATAACATTTTCTTCTCCACAAAGTAAAGCATTTTCAAGCGTTGATATCACATCAATTGTTTGATTTAATTCACGATACAAACTATCATCATCATTGACTTGGTTGAAAATTTGAAAATGAAAATGGTGAAATGCAAATACAACAATCCAAATCACTCTTTTTATGAAAACGATATATCCCCGCTACATTATGTCCCCACCAATGTAATGCCATATGTCATTTTTCAAACTACTACATAGTGGCAACCAAAGCACTTTTGCATGAAACTAACCCAGAAGAGTTCAAACAATAAACCAATAAACAATAGTTCTTTCCTGTGAGCTCTGTTGGGTTAATTCCATGCAAAAGTGCTTTGGTTGCAAATCTAGAAAATAACATATGAGCCCAAAAGTGGCGGGGATATATCACTTTCCATTTATCGCTTTCCTTCTTAAAATGATTGATTTGTACAAGAAGCTCTTTTGTGTCGCAAACAAAATAAGTTTAGTTGAGCCAATTTTATGTTGTGTTGCAGGCTAACTTGCGAATGGCTATTTTATCTTGCAGGCTATATACCGTCCAAACAAAATACATTTTTCCATTATGAGCAAGAAGAAAGTGGTCGCAAATGACATCCGAGAAACAATCTACGCGGACGTTCTTCATGGAATGAAATTCTCCAAGAGTCCGTACGGTCTCTTTAAGCAAGTAGCAGATAAATATGGTCTTGCTTCCAAAACAATACGACGAATATGGCTACGAGGCCAAGAAACGAACGGTGTTGTGCTCCATCGTGTGCGTGGAAACAAAGGACGAGCACGAAGTGAAGCTCAGCTTGATGACATTAACGCTAAGCTCAATGCAATTCCTCACATCGAAGATAAAGATTTGCGTTCTATCGCTAAAGCTGTCGATGTTCCTTTAAGCACATTGCACAAGTACATGGCCACGGGCATTGTTAAGCCCAAAGGACAAGCAAATACTCGTCCTAAGCGTCAAATTCCACTTCCCGCAGCTAATCTGCCAGGAATTATCACTCGGAATAATCCCCAAACTTCTCCCTCACCCCCTCCAACGCTACAGTTTGAGTCTGTAGAAAGCTTAGAAACTATGGATCGATTGCCACCATTTGCAGTGTTTCAGCCGTCTGAATTACGGCATATTGAAGCTCTTGAACAAGAAAATGAACGCTTAAGACAAGAAAATTATCAACTTGTTCAAAAACAACATACCATTGCTCGTTTACAAAGTGAAAATGATACATTAAAATCAAGAAATGCGCAATTAACTCTAGCACTACGAGAATTAAGTTCACGCCTCCATTCCATCTAAATCTATTCATTACCAGCTCAATTACTATAACCTTTGTTTGATATTTTGTACTATATTCATGTAGAAACTATCAAGTATAAATATGATTTTGTATTTATAACATATTCTGATTGGGATGTCTTTGGTGATTGTATCAAGTGGTCTTCTTGCTCTTTTCAGTATTCTTTTTCAACTAGGTGCTTCTCTACTATGTTTTAATAATTATTAATGATCCACTAGGAGTGCATTATAATGCTCCAAAGCATGTCAAAGGTATAAAGTCTATTGATAGAGTATGGCTAAATGATGATATTAGTTGCTATGTATGAAGGAATTCAACCAAGTCCAGTACCGTGTCCTGTTGGAATGTATAGAATTCCTGGCAATGGAGTCACATTAACAGAATGTCAATATTGTCCTCGTGGAGTGTATGGAAATTTGCCAGGATTAACTTCGAGTGCTTGTACTGCTCCTTGTCCAAAAGGAACGTACCAAGACAAGTGAGTGTATTTCGATTGCAAAAATCTTCACGAATTGATAGACTTGGAGCTAAATCCATTGACGATTGTAAACCATGTCCGAAAGGCACGTATGGTATGACTTCAGGAATGACAACTAGAACTTGTACAGGCCCATGTCCCTATGGTACTTATAGTATGACGGATGGGCTTATTAGTGCATCTTCTTGTCTTTCATGTCCTAGCAATTACCGTGGCCCTAATGGACATCGTGGTAATAATTTAAACTTTTACGCTGCTGGAGGATATAATTGTGATACGTACTATTCGGGCACAAATATAGTCACTGGACGTGATGTGGTATTTGCACAGTCACAAGATGGTCCATAAGCTGATCAATGAATATGTGCATTTAGAGATTAATCGTGCCATGTTTTGTAGAGCTCTGTCTTGAAATATTGAGCAATACTACTCTTTGAGACATCACTATCGTCCATGAACAATAGGCTCAAGATTGAGTATGGATCACAATAGACAAGAAAATCACCAAGGAATAACATGGCTGCTTCGCGAAGACCAACTTTGCTGGATTTCAAACATGCTATAAAGGCTTCCGTTGCTTGGGCAGCACATAAAATGTCGGATTGCATTGCCAAAATCAAGCATTGGCATAATAACCCAACAGCTTTTTTACTCAAACTTGCAGGTTGAGCAATAGCATACGAACACAAGGCTGGTAAAGCATACGACTTCACGCCAAGGACATGAGTAGTCTCAAAGTTGAGTTTGAAAGTTTCAAGCTGAGTTTCCACATCGCGAATTGGAGTCTAATGCAGCATTATTTTACCGCCTTATTAGCTCAATTACCTCGCGTGAAAGAATAAGTGTTGGTGGAGTTGCAATTGCACAGCATTCCCCTTCCTCAAGGCACTGAATTAGATAGCTGGCATAAGTAGAGTTTGGTGATTCAGCATCAGCAAAAAGAGTTTTCCTACACAGGTATAAAATGATATTTCCCTATTTTCTTTGTACCATTCATCCTGGAATTGTGATGAGAAGAGAAGTGGTGTCATTACTTCAGGCTTTTCATGCAAAAAGAGAAAGAACCACTTGAAAAAATGATGTGCCACTGGATGATCTAATTCTTTATCACCATGTTTCTTGACAGCATCAAGTATGTACAAAGAAGCATGGACAACATGCTCGAGCACACTGTGTTTGCTAAATACGTAGCTTTTGGCGGATTCAATCACAATAAAAACCTACAGATACTTGAGTTTGCCATCATATCAGATAATATACATTTTCTAAACAGCTCCATTGTTCACTTAGCGTATGCCATTGTGCTCCATTTAATTGTTGGATGAGCTGAGTGACTTTGGTGCAAACGAGAAGTGGATGCTGCAATGCTGTCCGTCTTAATGTTGCTGTAGTCTCCTTGGTAAGAGTGCCATGGAGCCATTCATCCAACTTTACATCAAGAGTTTTACCATCTTCTGCCACTGGAATATTGTTCACATTGTCATACGTATATTGCCAACCAGGAAAGCACACATCCATATGCATTCCAAAGACATGAGGTTGATGCCCATACAAGTCCTAAAAACAATCAAAATTTCACATATAACCAAGGAGTGTACCATGATAATTGTTTGTGCAATTGGGCGATAAGAATCGTTGAAGAAAGCATCAACAAGGCTTGTAATTACTGTCACAATGTTGTCCTTGTCGTGGAAAGTCATATAACGTACTAAATCAAGACGAGTTGGATCTATCAATGCCGATTTCTGATAGACGAGAGCTTGTTCGGCTAAAATTAAGTGAAGCAAAGGAGTTTGTAAGCCAGCAATATCCCAGTGTTTCAAATTACGGCAGGCATGATTTAGCAGCGATTGCATAAGAGGTTGCATTGTAGCATCCC
Source organism: Thraustotheca clavata (assembly GCA_002081575.1). Lineage (NCBI taxonomy): Eukaryota > Oomycota > Saprolegniomycetes > Saprolegniales > Achlyaceae > Thraustotheca > Thraustotheca clavata. The sequence goes on along the minus strand of JNBS01001034.1, from coordinate 5,250 downwards.
ATGACTCCACGTTTCGTAGCAAAGAGGTCATAAGAGGGTTGATCAACGCTGGTGCAATTTCGTCCAAAACAGCAGCAATCAAGTGAGCATTTTTCGTTTCAAATAAAGCTCCACCAAGCGCTTCGACGTGTTTCGGCTCGACAACAACTCGAATCCATTCAATTACTTTGGTAAAATGAGTCCCTGAGATAATCCATTGACAGGCTTGCTCGTTGAGAGCAGACGTTGATAAACTTAGACGTCGTTTATGTTGACGTTGAGTTTTAAATGATGGAAAAGCTAATAATTCATCCAAGTTGGCTACTGGTTGAATCAGTGGAATGCTTTCAGTATTCTGCACAACTGGGTTACTGATCTCCATATCTTCGGATTCCTCTTGAAGTATTGATTGCTCAAGCCACTTTAGAATATCCAAACACGATGCACTCTTCTTTACATCGACGTATGCTGGTTGACGCAAGTACATATTCAAGTGCTCGTATGTTTCTGTGGCGGCTTCTTCGAAAGACGATCGACGAGTACTTGCAACTAGTGCTTCACAGCACTCAGCTTCATTTTGCTTGAGATGCTTGGACAAAACATCTAATTGTAGTGACATTGATCGTGATGTTCTACCGTATGAAAGAACGAGGTCCCAGAGAGATTTCACAGGCATAGTTCGAATAGCAGCAGTCATAAGTTGCACATTATCAACACAGGCAAGTCGAGCCAAGTGATCGGGGGTACAAACATATTCAGGTTGAGCTAGCAATCCGATCGAGGGGTTTTCAGGGAAGAAAATACTGATCAAGTTTGAGTAAGCTGCATTTAATACAGTGAGGAAGGCCACTGGTGAGCTTAAAATTTCAACAACCCCAGATACAACAGTTCTAGGAAGAGCTATTGCTCCTTGTTCCATTGGAAATTGAATCCAGTTTTGAGGCAATTCTTGAGACTGATTTGCATTAGCCTGATGAGCTACTGCTGCTGTTAGAGTTTCAACAATACGAATAAGCATTTGTTCATCTCGTAGAAGAAGTCGAGCGACAGAGGTACGTTCGGTGAGCAAACGTCCAACAGCTTCAGCCATTTGCAGTTCCATGTCTTTCTTTGCAAATAGATCGTACAAAGCATTAAGACATCGCTTAAGACCTTCAATGGAAGGTTCATGCCTTAATACATTTTCTAAAGATGATAAAACTCGAGCATGTAGCAGTGGAAAAGAAGGAAGTCCTGTTAAAGCCAAAAGCCAGTCGAATTGTAAAGATGAGGTTGAGCTCATTGGTTCAGGCGAGTTATTCGACGTCAATAAACCCAGCACATGAGAAGAAATACGTCGAGTATCAACGCTGGACGACACAAGTCTATCCAAGAAAAATGACAAGACTTCTATAGCAGCACCATCGTCATCAGTGGTAATACATTCCTACAACTTATCATAAGGAAATTGAAGACAAATAATTCTTACTTTTAGCCGAGAGAGTAGTCGAGGAACTTGATTATTCAGAAGGGACGAGTGGACATACTTTGCAGCTTCAGGAAGTGTGCGTGGTTCCACATAAGCCAGCAACAGAAGCTCGCACAGACACTTTCGAGGAAGATATGTCAATGTTTCTTGCTCTTCACATACAATTTCAACGATCCACCAGATTTGCTCTGGCGCCTCTGACCAACTTGTAGCCACAGCAACATCCACCATGTTCATTAAAAAGTCCTTTGAACGACTTTGACGAAGTCGTACACCGAATCGTAAAGACTTGTCTTGCTGCTCAATTTTACGGAGTACATCATCTGGAGGAGCACGAGCCATAGATGTTGCTGGGGTTGACACAAGGAACATTCCATCAGTTTGAACACCGTTAGATTGCAAGAATTGCAATTCCCATTCGATAAAAGTTTGGTGGAGCTTTGTCAAGTTTCCAGTGTGAGCATCTTCGGTGCCATAAAGCTTTGAGTCTTCTGGCTCAACTGGTGGATAATTGTATCGAGCAGTAATTGCCATTTGCATGAGGCAGCGCATAGTTGGAATTTCATCCCAAATAATTGCACCGATAGTAGATGGACTAAACACTGCAAGAATCTACGCAAGATTTAGGTTGAAAGTATTACAAGCCACGTACAAGAAGTATGGTGCATGAAAGCCAAAAAATTTCGGAGTATGCAATGGATTTTCCATCGTACATGTGCCCTCGTACCTATTATTTTGATCAAGTCATAACATTTAGATAGAAGCTTACCACTCCAACTTCGTAGAGGTGTGTGATAAAGTCTGTTCGCTCAATGGTTAATCCCATCAAACCACCAGCTTTAACATATTCAGGCACTTGTGTTGCGTATGTTCCTGCTGATCGAAAGTTATTTTCCCGTACAATTTGTCCTTCTGCAGCTCGGACGATAAGAGCCTCAACTAGACGAAGCAATTCGAGAGCTTGTTCAGGTGTAGCATAATAACAAATTCCGACCATTCCAATAATTGTTGTTTCGTGAGCAGGAAGCAAGTCTTTGCAGAAGGCATAGCATCCTCGATCATGTTCAGTAACTTGTGAATCGGGTTGGTTTTCGAGAAAGAGGATTTTCTTCATGACAGCAAAGAAAATATTAACACCAAGAGAAGCTTGTTGGTTTTGAATATCATGGCACCAATTCACAGCCATGCGTTGAACGTCAGCAATTAGCTGAGCGAGCTCTTCTTTCGCTCTCAAAGAAGGCGTAATAATACTTGTTGGATTTGAACCTTGATTTGGTGTTTCTTTCTTGCGAATACTAGCAGGATTTACAACAGCTCCAGGGTTTAACAAGCGTCGATTTGATTTATCAGTTGAGCTTTTTGACGACATAATGCCAATGCGATTCGAGGATGCATCAGGAACTTGGACACTTTTGACTGCGGTCCCTTGGAGAAAGAGGACAAGAGCTACAAGTTCGCCCATAACAGTGTAATATTCAGCTGTTGCATTTGGTGAAAGCAGCATTAAACCAGCACAAAATGCTCTTACATCAAGTTGATCGTGGTTTAAGCTTTTAAATACCTACAGTAGTGAGTACTATAGGTCGAGATAATAAGTACCTTGCGTAGAGTGTTTTTTAGTGTCAATAAGTTGCTTGGAACAGTGGCCATATCTTGTAGGACTGCTGCAAGTGCTTTGCTAGTTTCTGCTCCTGGATGTGGAGCATTGGGGCGTCGAAACATTAAGATTTCTTCATTTTCATCCCGATCAACAGTTCGAGCTGTTTCTCGAAAGATAAGTGGCATCATTTTCAAGTTATCAACATCTTTCACTGAAGCTCCAAGTCGTTCCTTGGCAAGAACCACTTTCATAGCAATTGTAATGTACTCAGGACGTTGACGCACAAGAATGGAAAATACTTCTGTTTTGAGTTGTGGAAATGACACCGACTTGAATTTCATATTGAGCAAATTTTCGACAGTCTCCATATCTGTTGGTTCCAGTGTTGTACAAGACTAATCGAGTAATAAGTAAAACCATAATGATGAGAGGATATACCCGAGCACACTGTAAAAGTAATTCCCTTGCAATAGTTTTATACGTCGTGTTTTGAAACCAGACGTCCAAATTGCTCGAAGCTAACAATCTTCCTTGAGGTAAAATTGTTAGGTCCATTAACGTAAGCATGGCTTGCTTCAAATTTGTCGATGGTACGTTTACATGTCCAGCTTTTTTAATATCATTAAGCTTGGACACTAAATGATCCATGATAAGAGTACCCACTTCTTTGGAGAAATGTTGAGTAGCAATTTCAGATTTCAGAAGCTCTAGAAATGTAGTACACATTTGGTTATCCACCCAAGCTCTAGAGTTGAGAGAATCGTCCACAAATACTTTTAAGCATTCATCTACGTTGGATGACATTGTATGCTTGAGGATCTTGGCAAGTAAATTGCACACGAGAACAGCTAACGTGATGGATTTCACTGGTTCTTTAGGTATTTGCTTTGAATTCGGTCCATTGACTGCTTTTGGCATTTTTTTCTCAAGTGAATTAGAGCGTTCACGTCCTTGAAATTTGCTTCGAAGCATGCGTGTTAATGCTTTGATGATATTTGGAGCTTGAAACTTGGCTGGGTTGGCAGCCACAGCAGCCAAGTATGCCAACGAAATCTCACGTCCAGGCGAATCACCTGTACGAGCGAGTTGTCCTAAGGAATCATTGATAATCTGGACCAATCGTTCTTCATTCTGTTCATTCTCAAGCACAAGGCGAAGATCTTCATCTTCTTCTTCCTCCTCTTCATCATCTTCAATTTCCATTTCCTGTTGCTCTTCTGGTTCAGGAGGAATTGGTGGAGTAGGTGGTGGCGGTGGAGCTTCTTTCTCTGGTGATGACTTTGGCGATGGCTTTGGTGTAGACTTACTCTTCACAGGACTTGTGGGCTTGGGCGGTGGTGGAGGCACTTTTTCCTCGATATCTTCTTTCTTCGAAGGACGTTTTCGAGGTGGTGATTTCTCTTCTTCGTCCATTAAGTCATCTTCCTCTTCTTCCTCTTCATCTTCCTCTTCTTCTTCCTCTTCTTCTTCTTCTTCCATGTCGTCTTTTGCATCCGATTCACTCTCTTCTTCGTCTTCTTCAGACTCATCGTACACAACACGCTTCATACGAGCAGAACGTAGTGGTTTAGAGGTAGAGATCTTCTGAGCTGCTGCTTTGGCTGCACTGCGAAGGCTTTCTCCACGTGCCGTCGAGCTGCGGGTTGGTCTACCTGGTGCCATGCTCACCTCATACAAAATATCAATTTAAATCCACTCACCAACTTCTACACATTTTATATTATAAAATCATCTCTTTAACACAAGAGCGCGGCTGGCGCAATGGATAGCGTATCAGACTTCGAATCTGGGGGTTGCGGGTTCGAGTCCCGCGTCGCGTACTCTTTTTAATTTAATAAAGTTGACAACATAATTTAGTGTTTTGGATGAAATTTATAGTGGTTTTGAGTGCTGGGTGGGATTATGGCTGAAAGAGTTGATGGTATGACAAATAGAGAAAGTCGTATAGTTAATTGTGGTTAGAGTAACAAGGAAATAAATGACGAAGCTCATTAAGTTATTTGTAGAGGGAATAAAGAATATACATGTTGATTACATAGAAAATTTATGCACGAAGATTACGGTAAGGACTTGGCTCAGCAGTGGTTGGTACTGGAGTTGTTGGTGCAGGAGTTGGAAGAGGTGTCGAAGGACATGGAGTTGGTTGAGGAACTGAGGTAGTTGGATTTGGTGTTGGTTGTGGTCGTATAACTTCGTATAATGT
>JNBS01001029.1:0-11797 GCA_002081575.1 Thraustotheca clavata | reverse complement strand
GGAGATTTATTCTTCACAGTAGGCAATTCAATACCTTCTGGTGCCAAAAGCGCTACAATACAATTACCAATTTGTCAAACAATACAATTTTTACGTTTTCGTTGACGAAGTCCATCAGCTGGAGCTTTAGCTGCTTCGGTAGTACTTGTATTAACCTTTGGTTTCTACAAAATAATGTCTACATAATCCTATTTACAAGTCAAATACCGTCATTTCAACAACAAAAGCCCAATATCGTTGACCAGAATAGTACAATGAACGTGATGCAATCAACCAGCACAAAAGAACTCCTAAATAACCTGCAATTCTTAGCAAAAATCACTGATTTCTTCAAACCTGGCACTAAAATGAACAAAACAACAGGAATTGAGCGAATTCGAAGTGAGCGCAAGAAGAAAAGCAATAAAATACTTGATATCAACGCCACACAGCCACGAAACGAAGAGAATTGCACGTGCTTTTTCCTCTTTTGCTCTTCTTGGAAGCGGTCCTCGAGTGCTACCGCTGCCATGCCACCAAAAACACGAAATGGATGCCATTGGCTAGCCCAATACGCACAAAGGTTGGATAAAATTCATTACTTTTATACACTCTCATTGGTTAGAATCTTGCTAAATCGATGTATTTTATTGGATAATAAGATCATATTTGACAGTGAATTATACTGTAAAAATTGATGCTAGTCATGATATTTGCGAATCAAACAAAATGGATGATCTCTCATCATCAATGGAAAAAGTTGTGATATTGCAAGAAAGACTTGAAAATGCTATTAAAAATGTACCAAGTTTGATGGAATCTTGTGCTGAGAGTACCTCGAATAATACATCGGAGCTTGTAAAACTATTGCAAGAATTCAATAAAAATAATGCTGATATCAAATCTGCGATTGAAAATTTAACAAAAACAACTCGAGATATTGATTCAAAGTTAAAAATGATTTTGGATGAAAAAACAAAAGTTGATAATACTGGAATACGAACTGTCAAGTTAAATGTTGGTGGAAAATATTTTGAAATTGCTGAAGAAAGTTTGCTCAAGTATGAAAATACATATTTTTCAGCATTACTTTCAAGTGATATTTGGAAACCACGAGAAGATGGTATTTTTTAAATAATTCTAAAAGGAATTTATGTGGTGAATTTAGGTGCTTACTTTCTTGATGCAGATCCTCATGTTTTTGAGTATGTTATTGCCTATTTTCGTTATGATGAAATTTGCTTTGATGAAATGACTCCAACTATGGCTTATCGTCTTTTGTTGCTTATAGATTATTTGAGTATCTCAATTGCTTCATGGCAACAACCAGATTCACTTAGTTTAAATTCAAAGCAACCAGTCATTCTGTCAGATTTAAACCAATGCTTTGAGTTACCAAAAGAATCTGGTATATCTGCTCGTTTATGTGGACAATATCCATGCATTAAGTATTCGGTCAAACTTTTGGCAATTAACTGTTTTGAACCCACACATGTAAGCTATGATGGCAATTATGACACTGAGTATTTAATCATTGGATTTTGTCCCAAGAGCAACATTATTGGATATGGTGGAAAGTTTGAGTCAGATTTACTAGAAATTGGTGATGTGATTACTGTTTGTTACTCGAAAGAACTACGAACAATTCAATACTTGTTTAATGGAGAAGAATATAATCCAAGAGGATTTTCAGTGCCAAATAATATTGTATGGAACAACGGTGTGTTGTATCCAATGATCAAATCAAACTTGCCTGGGTTGATGATGACTTTTGTTACTTAATCCACACATTATCGTTGGATTAAGATTTCCAACAAATTGATCAACAGGTTCGATGCAAAAAATTAGTAAGGCAGATAAATCGTTCAGCAAATAAATTTATCATTTTTAATTTAAAAACACATCTAGATGAGATAGTGGCAATACATCAACAGTGGAAAATGACAAACCATCATACAAGAAGGTTTATCAACTAGATGATGGAAAATGACTACTGAGTAATTCTGCTCTTGTGCTTATTCAAATATAAACTTGACGCAATGAATTTAACTCGCACAGGCAGTAAATCATTGAAATTGGAACACGCGGACGAAATCAACAAACTATTTGAAGCCATAACACAAATAAATAGCGCTATTCAAACTCTTCTAACGCATGCAGTAAAAGATGAAGAATGTAATACGCAGCGTGGCAACGAAGTTCCAAAATGTGCATCGACTGAAAACAATATTAAATTTAATGTTCGTGGAACAACTTTTGAAGTTGCAAAATCAACTATGCTTAAGCGCGATAAAACCTGTTTTAGGACTATGCTAGCAATAAATCATGGTCGCCACATGAAGATGGTTAAGCAGTCATCCAAAGTTGCCTCTGAACTATTTTCCCAGAATTTTTTCATATTGATGCGGACGCTGAAGCTTGTGAGCATGTTTTGTCGTACTATCATTCTGATGATATGAATTTTGCCCCATAACACCGACAATGTTATATCGAGTATAATATACAATGGACTACTTAGGCATTAATTTGTCAGCTTGGAAGCCACCTAGCTTTAAAGAATATGAATTGACTAATAAGCGACGATGCTTTGAAGTAAATGGGTCAGATACCATAGCCGTGCAAGGACAATTCCCATCTATAAAATATTCTGTCAGAATTTTAAGTGCACACAACACTACAATAAACTGGGGCTACGCACAACTTTCTCTATCGGATTTGCAAATAGCAATGGCACAATATCATGCGAAGTGGAGTTGTTGCCAAATTTATTGAAAGTGGGTGATGTATTAAGTGTCTTTTATTTGAAGCTGTTCATTACTTGAAAAATGGTAAAGAGCATATTCCACAAAATTCCCAACTTGGTTGTTTGGAATGGGGTGCAGGTCTTTACTCCAACATCCGAACTAACCTCAAAGGATGGAAGTTGGAGTTTGTAAGCTAGTGATATCTACTTTTAAGTAGATAAAGTTTTTTTATTTCTGTTTCCTTTATGCCCAAATAACTCTCTCTTGTTTTGATGTAGTATTGTATTTGTACCCAAAATCAGTACTTGAATACGACTCATGTATAGTCTTCATTGTTTGGTGTTTAAAGATGTAGGAATTATGAAAAAATGATAGGCCAAATTGCATTAGAAATCTACATCGATGTAGGATCAACATACATATTGATCACCATTAATCATTTACATTTTCCTTATATCACAAATGTATTAAATCTATCTCATTAATAATCTACATGTCGTAATAGAAAACAAGATATAGACCATTACTTGATATTTTGCACATGAATATCCTCAAAAACATTGTTTTCGTACAATCATTAAATTAGATACTTGAGATTGTACATTCCAGCACTCGTTGATTTACTAAAATCCCCTACCCAGCATTAGAAGAAAAGCTAAAAGTACCATATCAACTTTGCCACAATGTTTTTTTTCTTTTCCTCATGCAAATATTATTCAAAACTTTTCGCCATATCGCAAATATTTTCAATGCTAAATCAACTTGAATTTTTCACTCATAGCTAATAACAACGAACCTCGATATAAGCAATGCAAACAAGAACGATATTGGTAAGACAGAAAAACAAAATGCTTTTTTAATTCAGCCGCAAAACTCTTTGTATAATCATTGCGATTTTATACCACCACTGCTTTTTCATCGTAATAGATTTAAGTTTATGAAAAATTTCATGTTTAGCTAAATTACTATCCAGTGCAAAGTACTCGCTAAATAATGGATTTAAAATTTATTCTCATCAAAGTCATTGTCAAGTTACAACCTTCATTAGGTATCAATGTATTTTTGATCATATACACTTTCCCTATACTAAATCTATGAAAATACTAAGAGCATTTTTCAATATTCTTTCAAGCACACAAGTGATAATATAGCGTAAGTGTGATGGATGATGTAAAGTACGCGGCGACTGAAGTCGATGAATTTCGCTTTCAAAGAAGATTGCGACCTTCTCATATTCAGGATGATGAACGGTGTGATGCGGGTATACATACTAATGAGAGAAAGTTCATATCTAACTTGTAAAAGATGGTTTACTTTTTTCAAGATTCCGACAGCAATCGAGATTTAGAGAGAGTGAGGACAGGCCGTTGATGCAGCACCCAAGATTGTCAAGTATGCAAACACTTACTTTGGGAATGTTGAGATTAAGGGTATCTCGAATCCAAGAGAAAGAGAAAAAAGAGCAAAAAGAGCAAAAAGTTAAACGTGTAGTGCCCGTAATTATCCCCGAGACTATAAAACTAAACGTTGGGGGAACTCGATTTGAGATTTCCAAAGCTCATTTACTCAAATATGAAGATACGTATTTTACAGCATTACTTTTAAATGATGTATGGTCTCCTGGAAAAGATGGTACTGTGTATTTTCTTCAATATAAATAATCATTATGCTATAGGTACCTATTATATTAAAGCAAATCCCAAAGCTTTTGAATATGTTGTGTCGTACCTTCAAACAAATCAATTGGATTTTGAAAGAATGGCTGCAACAATGGCTTATCATGTGCTTTCAACATTGGATTACTTGAGCATAAAATTTTTAGCTTGGGTATCTCCATATATGCCCAAAGATGAAGCCCCTCTTAAGTTTTCTGATGAGTTGCAAAGTTTTGTTACGTCAAGTACTTTAACTCGAAATGTTGAAATTCGAGGAAATTTTCCATCATTTCGTTATACTGTCAAAATCTTGGAAGTCCCTTGTTTGTGTTCAGATTGTTTTCAAGTACCATTCTGGGAAACTTATTATTGCCCTGTATTATATCTTGGACTGCGTTCTCTTTCCAAAAAGACTGGTCATTTAATTGAATTTGCCTCTGGTGGTTTAAAAGTTGGTGATGTTATTTCTGTGAGTTATTCCCAATCTCTTAAAACAATTCAATTCATGAAAAATGGTGTCGATATTGTTCCACCACCGTATGCATGTAGTCGGGTATGGTGGAGTATCGGTTTATTGTACCCTGTTGTGAAAACAAACATCCCAGGTTTAAAGATGACACTTCTATAGTAGAATCATAAATCAAAACTAATCACTCTTGCTATATGTTACCTGACAAACTACATTTGTTTTTGCTTGAATTGAACCATAATCCATTTTACAAGTATCATTTCAATAGCACAATACAATAACTCACGACAAATATGCTTTAATGTAATACTAGCTATTATTGAGTATAGCCCAGAACTATTTTTGAGTATGGATAAAGCTTAAATTACTTTTTAGCCATTTAAAATATAGCTCAATGGAGGAATATGATATAGTTTGGTCCTTACTTAAGGAAACTGGCTGTGTCTGTCAGATTCATAAACAAAATCAACCAGCATCCAATTTAAACATTGAGAAATGTAATGAATTGCTTTGTGTTGCTCAATTCAAGACTAAGCTATTGAGAAACTTAAATGTATTGCAAATCAATCAAACCACACATTTCCCTTTATTGCCTATTCTACAACTGAGTCAAATAACACTGCAATTGCAATTAGTTCAATCTCTATCTCAATTGGAGTGTTATGATTTTGCCCAAATTGAGTTAAAAGCAATGAGTACCTCGAGTTTCTTTAGTCGACCGATGCATGATAGATACGTCAATGTAATTAAAACCTGTACTCCTCATCCACTAAAACAAGGTTTACCTCTTAACATCTTTGACAATTTAATCGGCATGTCAATTAATGCCATTTTAGATGATAATTGCATTTTAAACCAAGTTCCAAAATTTGACAATAAAAAAATTGTTGGATTTGCTGCATCAAAAAATCTAATAGTCTTCTGGCCTAAGCAATATCGTTCTTTTGTCATTAATACTAATGTAGCCGCAGAAATACTACAATGGGCTATCGAATGTAAAAGCCCATTATCTGAAAACTCATTACTTATTTTAAAACTATACAAGAGTTAACTTATCAAGTAGTAAAAAGTTTATCGATCTCACGAGTGGATTCATTCTCTTTAAATACAAGTACAATTGGAATTATCGGTGAAGCTTTACTACAAATTAACGAGATTTCTCTGACAGAACTTTACATTCGTGACTACGTACAAAGTACAAGTACAATTGGTTTGACTATCATTGCACCATGGATATATTCTTTTCTAATTGTTTATGGCTGGGAAAAACTTTTCCAAGCTACAAAAGTAATGCTCCAACGTTGGACAAAAGAAATCATGGGAGCAATTGCTGCTGTTGAGTTACAAAATAGCCTTGCTGGAATTTCAGAAGTTCCTGTATGCAAGAAACTAAAGCAACCTTTTGTTCGAGAATTTATAAAATATTGCTGGATAACAATCTCAAACAATTTAATGTTTATTGAAGAATCTCATAGTGCTACAATCGTTTACCTAATCATTTGATATTTCGCATTGATGAGTTTGTTGGACCAAATACCAATGCTAAATTGCTAGCAGCAACTACCTATGCTAGATTATTTTCACCTTTATCTGTGTTACCATTAGCCCTTGAGCCTATGTCAAGATCTTTGTCATACCAAGAATCTTTGCAAATTTGGTATTTAAAGCACTTTTTGACTCAAATCATAACGAGAAAATATCATTTTCATCACTAACTAGCTTATTAAACCTGGCGGCATCATTTAACTGCTTTAATTCAGCGTTTGATGCAGCAGCAGTTAAATGGGATATTAGTATCATTCCAGCAGTAGTAAATTTTCTTCGAGGTTATAGATCAGTTGATTCTACACAAGTGGAGCAAATATCTAAGTTCATTTTGTCAAAAAGCAATGGCATTAGTGGCACAAAAAAGCTCGACAATATCACTGATGAAATACCCCAGCGTTATACTGGGTTTGTGGGTGAATTATTAACCTCGTATGCACTAAGCTTTTTTCGTGAATTTGATCCTGACAACTTTTTACATTATATTGAAATGTGGACTCAAAGTTCAGCATTCTCCCATAGCGTTGCTCGCTCAGAAGTTTATCAACTACTTTTACATTTTGCCATAGCATTTCCTTTACATAATGATGCATTTATATGCTTGGCTAATGCTTGGATAGTCATAATGACTGAAGGTATCGAAGTGCCAAATGAAATATTCGACTATGCAATCTATGACATTCAGCTACCTCATGAGTGCGATGATTGCAAAGAAGCACGTGAATTCCTGCTAGACCCGCTTGAAACTCATATATATTTTAACACGGACATTGTTTGCTCAGAGCTTGTTGCTGTATTGGAATTACATCAAACACGAATTTTACTTAATCAAGTTCCAATTAGTGAAATGGATCGAATTGATGCCAATGATCAACGAGTTCGTATTGAACTAATAAAAATAAAACAAGAAGGTCAATTAGAACCATGGGAAATAGAAGAGCTCATGATTCAAAAACGCATTTATGATGAAGACCAATTAAAGATATCTCAAATACAGAGTCTAATTGTTAAACTGTAATACATTCTACGATATAGTTGAAGCTAAAAAATCTACTTTAAATAGCAGTTCAGAAGAGTTCTTTGTACATTTAACGGTCTACAAAGAATTGAATGATGAGTAAGCAGTACAGCATTATTGTAGAATTACAAAATAGATAGTAATTGTACTAAAGTGTAAAGTAAAATTTACTGTATGTATATAAATGCTAAACATGCTTCTTATTAACCATGTTGTCGATATCTCTCAACAAGAAGTCAATTTCGTTTTTAATATCAATTTAATTCGTTTCTCAACATATTGACAATTTGTCTTTATTGATATGAGTTGTTCATTTGAAAATAATTCCTATGCCAAGTACGATACCTACCAACGGTCCAACACTTTATTCAGTTGTAGTAAATATAAGATCATTGGTTGTAAGTATATTTTTCTTTGTAAACTGAGCAATAATGTAGTGCATTGAGGTTGATATGATATCTAATTTTTTATAGGCCATTAAAAGCATACATATCGGAGCCATTTCCATGGTTAGCATCCTAAAACACAACTATTGATAATATTTGTGCAGAGAACCTGACTGAATGTGCTACAGCACAATACAATTTCTTTTCAAATTTAACTCATCTTGTAAGCCATATTATAGCTCGAGTTCATTCGAGTTAATATAACTGGTTTTTGATCATGATGACGTCGAATCCACGTCATTGCCCTACTTTATTATTTATCCCCACGAACAATCAACAATTGTTTTGGATTTAAAAGAAAATGTTGTGACTGGTTTTATTCCAGCCACTGTTGCAGTCACACAAATTTTACAAACTCCAGTATTTTTACCATGTTATATGGGCTGTTGGAGATGAACAAAAGTTTACATACTACGTTGGTATCTTACTATGTAGCTCTTGTACATTTTGACTTTGGCTTAAATTACTTTACAGATGTGTTATGACAGTCTCAATAATTGTTTTATTACGGAACCGATATTATCGCCATTACCATCACTTGAAAACCAACTTGCTAAATTATGGATTAAGTACTAGTCTTCCTGAAACACGTTTTGAAATTATTATGGGTGATCCGACGAGTATTTTACTACTTCACCATCATTTACTTTTGTCTTTGCTTTGGATTTTTTGCTTAGCCCAACATTTGTCATGTCAGCAATTTTACGTGTTCAGCAGCTAGACAACATTAGTGTAATTCTACTTGCTTCACTATATTTGTCTCGAATGGTATGGTTTGCTTATGGTACTCTTTCAATTGCCTCTTTCGTATTGAAAAAAATTCGTCATAAACATACATTTTATCCGATTGATCCAAATTCAACTGCAATGATTATGTTATTTCTTGTTGGGCCTCTGAGTTATTTACAATTGCACAATCACACAATAAAGCGCATGTATCATGCATGAACTTTGTATAGCATTTGCCAATTCACACAATGCAATTGAAATTGGGTTTTCAGCTTTTCTCTTCCCTTTAATCATGAGTTTATTGCCAATTCTATTTGGCTTTTTACTAAGTTTTCTTCGTCGTCACAACAAAACAAGACGTATACTTCCAGAGTCTTATAAATCAAGCTATAAACGTAGTAGTAAGCCACATCGATCATCATTTACAATTATTTTTACAACAACACCAGAGATTGTCATGGAAACTGGAGGAAGTTTGTACTAATTAAACATGAATTTTTTACGACAATTGACCATCAGTCAACGTGGTTCAGATAGTCACGTTTTACTACACTCCAATAATGCTGAAGTCACAAGCGTGCGATTAAGCTTACGACAGTGTCTCGACACTCAATACATCCACGATACGATAATTACACCACAAACTTCAGTGAGAGAAATTAAACTCCAACCTGATAAAATCACATTATATATTGATGCCAATGAATCTCCATGGCTCATGTAAAAATCTTTCCTTTAGATTCATGATATAATATTCCAAGTACTTAACTATCAATCTTAAATGCTACTTCTAACATAACAGATTATTTTTGAATTGCTATATTGGAGCGAAATACTGAAGTACTACCGGTATATATGACAATTAGAATTTGTTATCTTCTACCAAAATCCTCGAAAACAATAAAAACTTCATTTTCGAATCAATTTCTTGTTCAATGTAAAGTTTATGTACATTAAAGGAACATATTATTGTAAAAAACCTGTTAAAGTATGGATAGTTTATGTAGCATCTCTACAATTGAAAGACGTGGCAGACAGGCTAAGATGACGTATCTGTGTAGCCTTGCGCTACGTAAACCATTCCCCTTCGCGTAATCATGCGGTACGTATACATATTGTGTATACTCAACACAACAAGGGCAACTCTTCCCGTGCCTCCATGTGTCCTGAAGCCAATCATCCAATGCAAAAGTTATTCATGCACATGCGTCATGTTTCGAATTCCTTTCTTTCCTTGTGTATTTATCCTTGGGACTCTTAAATTTGCTCTGAAAATGACAATTCCTCGTGTTATGTGGAATATGCTTTCTGGCGTTCTTCGTCGCCAGGTTAATAAACCATCACCTGGTTGCCTCATGGATCGTCCTTCTGTGTGGAAAACTCGTATTGGTGTCATTGACACTGATATTAATGTCCATTTAAACAATGCTTCGTATTTGACGCAAATGGAATTGGCCATTTGGTATGCTGTGGCGTAAGAGATTATTATTGTAATTTTTCATTATTAATCTTCTTGATGGTGTAGACACACTGGAATTCTTCATCGAGTGTTGGCTAAACGATGGTATTTCCTCATTGCATCCCAAGCTATTCGATACCGCCATCAAATTCCACCACTTCGACCGATCGAAGTGCATACTCAAACAGTATATTGGGATGATACGTGGGTATTTTTACAAGCTCGATTTGTGTGCCCAGCTACAGGAAAATTATATGCTGAAGGACTCACTCGTATTACACTTCGTCATGGACGAGATACTGTACATCCACATAATATGTTTGATGTGGTGTACCAAGTCAAGGTAAACAATTTTTAATTTTTTATATCTAACAAATATTAGTCTGGTGAAAAAGTGTATCCTCAACCACCAATGCCCGATGTAATTCGTGATTTTCTTACATGGGATGCATCGTCAGCTATTAGCATGAAAGAATACACATTAGAACCAACACCTAAATTGCCATTGACAAGTTCGTTCAATTTGCCATGGGAAAAGGTTTAGAGTCGATTTTCAATATGTTATACTCTTTTTGCATTTAATAAATTTTCTATGCATACTCTAAAAATTCTTGTTGAGTTTCGTGGTGATCTCTATAGTTTCATCACCTATTTAAACCTAGCAGTTAACTTTCTTTTCACATTTCAACTCGATAGAAAGGCAACAATGGAACTCTCAACTGAAGCTACCAAAGACACTGTCTACAAAATCATTATGATCGGATCCGGTGCTGTGGGAAAAACCAATTTGATCGGTGTTGGTGCTCGTGGTTGTCAATTCAATGATATGAGTCCTATGACCACCAACCCAGAATTTGTATCTGGTAATTCACATTGATATATTGGAGATATATAGTCATTGATTGTAGTGAAAGTAAAGCGACCCGATTGGAAACCAGGCCAAGCCAACGAATATATCACAGCTCATGTTTGGGATACAGCAGGTCAAGAACGATATCAAGCTATTTCAGCATCTCATTATCGTCGTGTGAATGGTATATATACTTTTGGTGTCATAAACTGAGTGAGTATATTAGGTGCTATTATTGTGTATGATGTATCAAGCAAACAAACATTCAAAGAAGTATATCCTGGCATGACCATGTCAAGTTTGTCATGGCTACGTGCATTGAAAGAAAATTCAGATCGTGAATTGCTTGGTGGTGTGATGCTGGTTGAAAACAAAATGGATATGATCAAGAAAGGTGAACCACGACCACCATCGTATGTACAAGAGAATGAAGTGATGAAATTGCTCATGGACATTGTACTTGATATTGGGTTGGATTTTGACTATTGTATTGTGTTGTAGGTGTACAAAGACCCAGATGAAGGAATGAGTTGGTTGCACGATGGTCCAGCAGCACAAGTAAATCCATATCGAGTGGCAAATGCACTCATGTTTGCACGGACATCAGCAATGACAAACGAATGTGAACTATATGAGCTTAATGAACGAAAGGGTAATACTGAAGACATGAACAATGTCATGATTTATATTGCTAGTGGCATCAGTTAATGAAATGTTTCAACAACAAAGTGATGCTATCGGATATGAAAAGACAGAACATGTCAATACAATATCTAAAGCCATTGAAGCTCTAGTACTACGAATCTATGAACGATCTAGAGATATGAAAGCAAGTGGTACAAAAGTAAAAGGAAAACCATTTCAAATCGTACCACAAACTAAATCTGAAGAACCGATGGAGTC
>JNBS01001028.1:0-13174 GCA_002081575.1 Thraustotheca clavata | reverse complement strand
TGATTGACCGATGTTGGGTCGTTGTTAATGATATCCGACATTAAAGTAGCAGCTTGAGCAAACAACATTGCACCATATTTGTCAATATTGGTTAAAACAGCATGAAGAACTTTAGACAAAGGAGCTCCTTCGCGAATTATGCGAGATGTTGCTCCAGCACTCATTACTCCTTGGGAATGGAATGACACTGAAAGCATATTAAGAAGGGTAATAAGAAGGATTTGCTTCATTCCATTGACATGAGAGATTTCGCCAATATCGACAGACAAGCGGTCGATTAAAATACCAACACCATTGAGATCACGGTACAACGATGCTGCAGGTGCGTGGTTAGTGACAATACATTCAAGTGCTTGTACACATTGAACAATAATAGATGTGTGCAATGGGCTCAACGATGGGCAACTGATGGCATGAAGTAAAGATGGAATAATGCCGCTTTCAGTAAAGGCTGATGCACCTGAAGGAATACTAACTACAACCGAGAGCAAGCTAAGCACACTTTCAATCCAGTAAAGCTGTTGATCTTGTGTTGTTTTAAGGTCTCGGAATGGTGTAAGGTCTGTAGCAATTTTTGTAGATGTTGTAGCTTGTACAAATGCCATCGCCAAGCTCATGTCCATGTCAGCTTCTGCAGGTTTCTCTTCTGCCATTGCTGTGATACTTGTTAAAGTGCTCATCGAATGTCGGACAAGAGAGAGAAAAGCACCATGAGGCATACCTCGGACTACGCCAAGAGCAGTCAAAACAACTGATTGCAAGCGCGAAAGATCGCGCATTCCTCGACTTTGAACGACTCCATCACTTGCAAGAGCTGTGAGTACTTGTATAGCAGCAACACGAACAGGAACTGGTACATGAGGATGTACATCAAATCGAATAAGCTCAACAATTTCCCCAACAAGTTCAGGATTGTGTTCCATGTACTGTGTGACTTCATCAGAATCACCAAAGATATAAAAGAGTCCAAGAAGCGCATGTAGACGTTCGACAACAGCGTTTTCTCGATTAACTTTGGAAATGGCACAATAACTCGAGCGAATGCGATACAATAGTTTAAAATGATGTTTTTCAGGAATTGAATATTGATTGACAAGTTGACCAAGTACTTGTGCGGAAATTCCTGGTACCATATTCTTTGGTGCGTCTGGAATTTCAATCGTAACTAAAACACTGTCTTTGGCTTGTTCGTCATAGCGATAAAATTGATAGACCATATCAGGATGGCTAGATTCCATTCTTTGGTTTTCATCAAGAAAATCAACCATATCCAAGCTGCTACTTGCTCCCCCACTGCCTTCAGCCACTACCATTAAATACTTTTTCAATGTTGTACGATCTCTAGCTTTGACATCATTCGGAGCTCTTGGATCCGTAGCAAATCGATGTGGCAATGATGGCAAAGACAACATTGCAACCAATTTAATTGCTTCTCTTGCAATACGTTCATTTGTAGCTCCAATGAGTAATATAAGTTCATCAATCGATGGATACAAGTGTTTATTCGTCGCATTTTCCGACAAGATCGCCGAGACGCGTAATATCTGATAGCACAATTCTTCTCGATCTGGCCACGTTGGGGCCAACGTATTCAAAGAAGTCTGAAAGATAATTAGCGAGCTATCAGCCACAAGTCGTTCAAGAATGCGTCCAAAAGCTTCAAGCAGTGGCACGTAGTTGTACAGATCCGCTTGACTCTCAAACGGCCAGTCCACCAAGTGCTGCAGCAACTCAATTAACGCCCCCACACACCCTTTCGCCTCGTCAGACGCTAATAACTCACGGCAATGACCCACTAATGCGTCCACGAACGCTGCTTCCCCATCGCTTGGTGGGTATCTCGGAGCTCCTGCGCCGCAGATCATGTCGTCAACTCCTTCGTCCGGAAAATATGCGGACAGCTTTACAAAAACACGCGTCCCAGATGATCAATCTCTTTCTCGATACATGACTTCTTTCAAGATAGAGAAGACGATAGAGATAGATGATGCTCCATGTACATATATGGAGATAAGGCTATAGAAAACATGGATAGATATGAATATGAAAATATAAAAATCCACCAATCAAAAGCAAGATATTGATATGAAATATAGTATGAACACTCAACTTGATAATATTGTTCAAATTCAAAAGAAAACAATGATGCTAAAAGAAAAAAATATCAATATGCAACAACTTGGGTATGCTACATTCTATGTCTCCCCGCCTAATATTAATTAAGACAAGACAGAGGAGGGTAGTAACGTTCTTATACGGACAGTTCCAGTTTCTCATGAGCTTAGCAGGTACGACAGAAGCGATGGTTGATAGCCAAGATGTTAATCTTCTTGTAGGACAACCAGCCATGGCAAACGATATTCTGCATGTGGCGACACAGGTGCAAGCACGTTTACGTGGAGAGCTCAATATGATCGAAGAGTTTATTCCAAATGCACGTGCAGAAGCGAAAAGCTCGATCTTCTTGACACCCGACTGGAAAACAAATCCACGCATGTGTGTATTCATGCAATGTGGAAATGGATTAATGCCTGGGCTATGGACAATTCCACGCCCTCCACAACATCCTTCTTCTACTGCATTTGTTAGTGCGTTGCATCAAGTTTCCATTTTGCCATATATTCGAGCTGCAGTGCAAAATGGAATGTCTGTTGTATTGATGAATCCAAGCACAAACTATGGTGTTGTTAAAGGACATCGTGTGAAAATATTGAATAGTTCTTCACCAGAAGAACACATTGCTCATGTTTGGAATACGATCATTGCCCCATCGTCTGCAGGCCAAATTAATTTTATTGCACTGGATGCTGCTGGACTGCTATTGAATCAATTTCTTCGTCAACTTACCTCTGATCAACATGTAATTGTTTCATTACCAATGAATTTAATATCGGAAATGGATAGGGACGAATTGGAGGAATTGTATATATTGATTCACCACAAGCTGCTCGTCGCCATCGTTCAGAACCTGCTGAATTTGAAGGATTAATTGAAATGCGATCGGTTCACTTTGAGCCTTCGACAGAACCAATGTTTCAAGTAATTTCCAATTCCGAACAATACAAATGCATGTCGCTATCAATCGGCCGCTTCTCGGGTGAGAATAGTCTAGCTGCTGTCATTCAATCTGTCCAAGCATCAGCATTTATGTTTCTTCAGGTACAATAGACTATCAAATCATTCTTTATAACAATTATCTAGCTTATTGGCAATGGTTTGGATGATGCATTAATTGCCCTTCGTGCTACAATCCCGAATAAATTGATTGTGACTGTCAACAGAGCTCGTTTAACAGGTCAACCATACAACAATCCGTACGCTGTTGTGACTTGTGTTGGACAAAAAAAGGAGACTGTAGGCAACAATAAAAAGACGATGGATCCAGAGTGGAATCAAACCTTTTCCTTTCCAGTGAGTGATGCCTCGACGCCAATTGTAATTACAGTCAAAGATAAAACCTTTCCTTTGTCGACATCTCTTGGACATGTAGCACTAAATATGACTGACATTGGCCTCAATCGACCAGGTACATTTGAATGGATTTGAATTTAAATTAATTTATATACAATTAGTTCGTAAATGGTTCACTTTACGTGATGAACGTTCGAGTAATACTCATGGCAATGGAGAGCTCGAACTTACATTAGAATGGCTTCATGATACATTTGTTGCTCGTACTGATTCCTTTATTCGTGGTCAACGTTCGGGATCGACAGAATCACGAACTAACTCGGGTCTTGGCTCTGGATCTGGAACGAAATCAATTATTGACACTAAACCTGCAAATGCTGCTGAAAACCAATGCTATCTGTGCAAATGCAGCTTCTTAGTACATCGACGACGTCATTGTCGAATGTGTCTTCGACCAGTTTGTGTTAGCTGCTCTGATAGACTCTTTTTACCTGGTTTCTCAGAAGCTAAACGTGTTTGTACAGCATGTTGTAATCTTCAAATTCTACTCCATAAACAAGGCAATGGTACAATGCTCACAAGTCCAAATATGATGTCTCGACACAATGCTCCAATTGGCCTTGATGTTCCTACTCCTTATGCTGTATTACCTTACAATCATCAAAACAAACAGCAAACAAATATCAAATTCCCTGCTGCATCAAGTGAAAATCCAATGTATGATCAAGCTGCTCTTGCTGAAGCTTCTCGCAATATTGAACGCATGGTACAACGTGAAAAAGAGCAAAATAAACCATTGGGTATTGATGATTTTGACCTACTTAAAGTTGTTGGGCGTGGTGCTTTTGGCAAGGTAAATAGTCTTTTGGTGTTGATGATAGATATCACGATTGCTTATAGGTCATGCTTGTACGCAAGAAAGGTGGCAAAAATGCTGGAGCGATTTACGCTATGAAAATTCTCAAGAAAGCACATATTATTCAAAATGATCAGGTATTGATTCGGCATGTATTCGTCAAGAGTCTCACTATAATGGTAGGTTGAAAATACCAAAGCAGAACAACATATTTTAAAAGAAATCAACCACCCATACGTTGTACGACTTCGATATGCTTTTCAAAATTCTGAAAAGCTCTATTTGATCATGGATTATTACCCTGGAGGGTCTCTCTACTATCATTTACGCAAGTCCAAAAAGTAAACATATCATATCTGAAATATCGTCTAATTCTTTGTAGATTTTCTGAAGACCGGACTCGTATCTACATGGCTGAATTGCTTACTGCAATCATGCATTTGCACTCGAAAGATATTGCATATCGAGATTTAAAGCTTGAAAACATCCTCATGGATCCACATGGGCACATTGCTTTAACGGATTTTGGGTTATCCAAGGAAGGCCAATCCATCGATGGGGCTATTCGGCAATCCCAAGCTCAACGTAAATACACTTACTATTAACTCCATTTGTACTTAAACTTTGTCTAGTTGGTATGAAAACTATCTGTGGTACAGCAGAATACATGGCACCTGAACTGCTTCGGCATCAAGCTTATGGCAAAGTGGTTGACTGGTGGTCTTATGGTATTCTACTCTTTGAAATGCTCACAGGTCGAACACCTTTTGTTGATAAGAATCGACGTACAATGTTTAAAAACATTATGCACAGTGAAGTTGTTTATCCTCCCTACATTTCTGCTCCAGCTCGGTCGATTATTTCGAGGTATTTGATGGGGTAGCACAAAGTTGTTAATATTTAACTTGCAGATTGCTAATTCGAGACCCAAGCAAGCGACTGGGAGGTGGTCCATCAGGAGGAAAAGAAATCATGGCTCATCCATTCTTTTCAAGCATTGATTGGGATGCATTGCTACGAAAAGAAATTCCTCCTGTATTTGTACCCAATGTGAGTGCTGTAGATGACATTTCCAATGTGCCGGAAATGTTTCAGAAGATGGTGGCAATTGATTCTCCAATTGCTAAAGATGGCAAAGCACTCACGCATTTTGATGACTTTAGTTATCAAGAAGACTCCAACTTAAGACAGTAAGTATATGATAGAGCTGTTTTTTTCATGTGAATAAGCGCTTTATTGCGCAGGTTATAATAGGGTGTGTCTAAGGCTTTGTATTTATTTATCCCTCTTTTTCTTGGCTTTTTGCAGTTTGTGCTCACGTTCTCGACGAGCCTCACGTTCATCTTCCATGTCACCAATTTCCCGTGTACGTCGTTCTTCAGCACGAATTTGTGCAGGAGTGGCTTCCATGTCACTAATATCGTCACTGTCCATGGAATAACGCCGTTTACGTCCTCGTCGAAATGCGCCGTAGATTGATCCTGGGCGGTAAACGTCATCTTCTTCATCAGCACTAACAATAAAGCCATCGTCAGTTTCGTATTGATCTTCATCGTCATAATAATCATAACTTTTCTTTTGTCGCTTGACTTCAGGTTTTCGACTCTTTTTTTTCAAGTTTTCAATGGCAGACTCGATCAGTCGACAATGACCCTTCTTAGGTATCATCGAAGGTAAATCTTTCTCTGTGATTGTCGCCACAAGCTTCATCGAGTCAAAACCATTTTCAAAAAATGCTTCACAATATTGGCTCATGTCATCGTCCAAACCCTTGAGCCAATGTACAACATCACGTTGAGATTCTGTCCATGGTTTCTTTGTGGCTTTTTCAGGGGCTTCATCACCTCGCTTTCGTTTTTGTGGATTTGTATCTGGAGCAGTGTATGCAACACGAGTGTACATTTTGTTCAAGAATTGCTTTCTTTCCGATTCTTGAGGTGGAGGAGCAGCATTTTTTGTTACTTTTGCAGGTGATGTTTTAGCTTTGGCAGCATTTTCAGCTGCAGAAGCAATTCGAGTGTACATTTTTCTTGGATCTTGCGATGTAGAGCTGATTGACGATACATTCACAGTCGAATTGTCACGGTTGATTGTGCTGGTATTTTCACGCAATGGTGGTGGAGGCTTTTTTCCAGTTTCTATGGCTTTTTGTTCAGCAATTGCACGCAATTTTTGTTGCCTTTGAAGATGGCGTTCTTCATCAGTTCTACATGTAGATATGAAAACTTATTGACGAAAAAAATAGATACAAAGGCTTTGTAACTCGTGGTCGAATTGATGTTGCTGGACGAGTATAAGCACTTGTTTTTTGAGTTGGTAAAGTTTTTTGCATAGTATTGCCCATGGTTCGAACTATTTTTGCCTGAGCTCTTTGTGGATTAACAAATCTTGTAATCGTAATATTAGATGTCGATTTTCTTCCTTTTT
The DNA here is from genome assembly GCA_002081575.1 of Thraustotheca clavata. Classification (NCBI taxonomy): domain Eukaryota; phylum Oomycota; class Saprolegniomycetes; order Saprolegniales; family Achlyaceae; genus Thraustotheca; species Thraustotheca clavata. The sequence continues at coordinate 6,480 of JNBS01001028.1, read as the reverse complement.
TTTTCACAAGAGGTTGATCAATGAATTTACTTCGTCGAGCAACTTTTTGTGCTTTATGTTCTGCATAACTTGATGCCAATCGATTTCTTGCATTTTCTTTTCGTTCATTGTCAATAGTACTAGTAGTTGTCTACAGCCATCTCACACATCTCTTCCATATATCATCACTTACACTTGGTGTACTAGATGTCTTGGACGATGTTTTGATATCCAATGCACTCTTCCATTTGTCCGTAAGCGTTCCCGCGTACCCTCGCACGCAGTCTTCCGAGTGTTTTCGCAGTTTGTTGACAACCACTCCAAGTTTACTCTCGGCCAACGTCGTATAATCCGGACGATACGACACGAGGCTTGCCATGAGCTTACACAATTGCTGCGAATTACTCTTATCCTTCTGCCAGTTTTCCTTGGCGATCACGCCCTGAAGCTGCTTGGCCACGCCCTTGAGCTCCTCCACACTCCACGCGCTCATCACTCAACTTAAAAATAAAAAATAGTCCGGAAAAATTATCCGGAAACGTTCAAACCTTTACCGAATTTTGGCGCCATTTCTGAATTCACCACATCCGCAGCCAGTCGAAGAATGATAAAGATGGATCTTAATGATGAAGAAGTTGGTTAAAGATGATGAGGACGATGAGAAAAGAGATGGGGAAGAGGTTGGAGGTTGGATGTTGCAGTGTTGTGAAAATTTGGTCATGTTTTGAGGATGATTCGAGCTATCGTGATGAAGATACAGGGATTGAGGATGATAAAGAGGGTTGAAGATGAGAATAAAGTGAAAGACAAAGATTGGAATAGGACGGGGCGTGTGGGGAAAGATGTTAGTAGTGTGTTGAAGATGAAAGGTTAGAGGTACATTGAGTATGACCAGTGACGTAGAGATGATGATGAAGATGAATTTGCTGATGGGTAGAAGGAAGTCGGGAGGGGTAAGAAGTTATGGATATGAGTCTGATATTCAGGAAAGTGCTGTAGAAGATTTGAATGAGGGAATCAGTATGGCGGGGTAAGCAGTGAGATGTGTGATGAAGAAATGAAGAGAGATACTTGGTCGTAGACTCGACAATGTGGGGGACTCGTAGAAGATTCAGGAAGGACAGATGAGCGTTGTCTTTGAACCTGAGAAGATGTACTTGACCAAATTATCGAACGATGTTTGTCATCATTTTTGTTGAAGCTCGTAATGGGGTTTTGCGGAGAGTGTGGCGCGAGAGACGAAGGGGGAAAGTTTTGCCCTGAATGTGGAGCGCCGTGTGGACAAGATGCTGGCCTCTTTGGAATGTCATCAGTAAGCACGGTGTCGGCTGTGAGCTCGCAAAGAGCAGATGCGGAGAGGAAGGCGATGGCTGCTAGAGAAATGGCCGAGGCTGCGAAACAAGATGCAGCGAATGCAGCAAAATTGTACGAAGAAACGGAGAAGCGACGACTTGAAGAACAACTACGTTTGGAGGAGCAACGTCGTCAAGCACAAGAAGCCTTTCAACGACAAGAAATTGAAGCTCGACAAAATGAAGCTCATGCAAAACGAGCGGAAGCTGAACGTCAAGCTGAAGAAGCTCGTCAACGTGCGATTAAGGTATGAAAGTGATGCAATGCAAATATTTAATTTATGTTAGATGCGTGAAGATGCTGCTGCAGCAACACGATTACTCGAAGAACAAAATCGCCGTCGTGAGGAAGAAAATTTACGCTTATTAGAAGCTCAAAGACAAATGGAAATGGAAAGATTGCGTGCTGCTCACTTGGCAGAAGCTGAGCGTGCACGACACACACGTGAAGAAGCCGAAGCTAAAGCGATCGAAGCCAAAGCAGCAGCAGAAGCCCTTCGGCAAAAAGCTATGGCAGCAGCCGAAGCTTTGAAAGAAAAGGAACGTCTACGACAACAACGTTTACTTGAACACCAAGAAGCTCGTCGTTTGCGGGAAGAAGAAAAGAGACGAGAAGAAAATATGCGGCAAGCGATGGAAGCACGCCTACAACGAGAAGAAGCTGAACGCAAGGCTGATGAAGCTCGATTAAAAGCAGAACAACTACGTGCTGAAGCTCTCATGGCTGAAAACGCACGTTTGCATAAGCAAACCTCAATGATTCAGTCGAGCATGTCCAATCTTAACATCACTTCGGTTGCACCTACTGCCGCTGGAGAAACTTGCCAACAATGCCATGCCCCTTGTAAACCACAACAGAAGTTCTGTCCAAAGTGCGGCTTCAAACGCACAAACACTGGCAAATCGTCACCCCCACTGGCACTTACTACATCAGCAAGCTTTTCGGCAACTTCACAAGCGACAAACTGTGTCACATGCAGTAACTTACTCAAACCTGGTGCGAAATTCTGTCCAAAATGTGGCACTCGTGTTGCAGTGGCTGCAGCTCCAACTCCAGTTCCAGCTCCAGTTGCTACACCACTAGTTCCTCCATCTGTGTCATCAAGTTTTACCATGCCACATAATACTTCCTTTGCAGCACCTGTGGCACTACCAGTGGCACATCCAAATACATGTTCATCATGTTCGGGGCCATTAAACCCAAATGCCAAATTTTGCAACAAATGCGGTACACCTTGTGGATCATTTAAGCCTACAATTCCACTACCTATTGCACCAGTAAATGCTGCGCCAAGTATTTGTCCAAGTTGCAATTTCCAATGCAAACCAAATGCCAAATTCTGTCCAAGTTGTGGCTCTAAATTTGGCGCTGCATTGTCACCTGAACAAATGCACCAACGTCAACGCGAGGAAGATGAAGTTCGTCATAACATGGCTCAAGCCCAAGCTCGTATGGATGAAGCTCGTCAAGTTCAAATGAACCAACGCAATTATGCGTCGTCCATTGCGGCCCAAGCTCAAGCTCAACAAGCAGCTCGCTATTCGTCGCAAGTATGATGATTATGACAGTAATGACAGGTCCAATCTACTCTTGGTTTTCGGGTTGTTGGTAGTAGACAACTTGACCATTTTCATCGTAGTACCACTCGTAGGACGCTTGGGTTGGATCCTCCCACTTGGTGTCACCGGTGTATTTATTCATAAAGTAGTACGCTTGGTACGAATCATCCCAACAAGCAATCCATTCGGTGTCTTGTGGCTCAGCATCTACTTTTTCAACCACCTCGTTCACTGTGTTGTTAGGTTTCGTCCAAGTTGTTGCTTGTGTTTGTGGGTTATAGTAGTATGTGTACCCACTGCTTTCATCAAGGCATTCAATCCAAGCATCTTCTTTTGGGAGATTTTCGACAACTTGTTTCTCAGCTCTTAACCCATTAACAATACGTCTCGCAATTATGCGTCGAGAAAAGCATTGTAAACAAACTGCAGCCCGAACGCGTTTAGTTTCAATTGCATTTGCTCGATGCCGACCTAGTACTCGACGAGCTACATGACACCGGACCATGCACTGAATTCTCGTCGCCAATGCATTTAATCTCTCGATCCGACGTCGATACCATTGCTGCAGTCTTTTAGCTGAGCTCTTCTCCATTAATAAACACACACGCTCCCAGTGTTCTCGACGGGCTTTAGTATTTGCAAGCCGCTTAGCAACAGCAACGCGAAAGTCTCGACGTCGACGGTACTGACTTTGTATTCGAATGACTGCACGTACCTTTCGTTGATATTTGACTTGTTCAATGGCAAGTTGAAATTTTCGTTCGTATTCAATCTGCAATGCGAGAAGCACTTGTTTAGCCAAATACACTCGAATGGTGCATTGAATTCGTAGAGCAGCAAAGAATTCACGACGCTAATCATCGTTTAGTGCAATTCAGTAAAGAGGACAAAGTACTCTGCGTAAGTCTTGACGTGCAAAATACTGTCGAATGGCACATTGTAGCACAAGTGCAGCAGCTTGGCGACGAATCTAATTTCAAGTAAATCGTGGTTTATGAAGCAATATACATGAAGACGACGTTGTCTTTCCTGGGCTACTTTACGACGTGCTATGGCAGCTCTGAATTGTGATTGAATTGTAATGACTGCTTGACGATATCGGCGTTCTTCTTTAGCAATTAAACATCCCATGTGTCCTCTGTAATTCCTTTGAATTATCCCTGCAGCCCATTGTCTTTTAGCTTCATATCGTCTCGTTTGTTCTTGTAGCACTCGTGCCAAATGCCGAGCATACCTTGTTCTCCACCAACCTTGGACTTTAATGATTACCTCTAGAAGCATTGCATCACGAAGCTGCTGAAGTGTATTTCGCTCAAGAAAACAACGTATTCTAAATGGTTTTTATACTTATGATCGATTTGATATTGTACCGTGTTTGAAGACGAATTGCTGCTGCTAAACGACGTTCATGCTCTGCAAGCCGCCATGGATGATGAAAGATATTGTACGGCAAAGTATGAACTGTGGCTGAACACGAGTGACACAAAATCAATGGACATTCAAGGCAAATAAGTCGACTTGCTGTGGTGCAGTTTGAACAACAAGGAACTTTATAAAGAAGTCGTGCTGCATAACCTCGGTAGACAGCAGCCAACTTTGTAGCTAGGAGTCGTTCAAGACGATACTGATCGATTGGTATAGATTTATCATCAGTAGTTCCCGTGAAGCCTTTAATAGTTGACCAGCATCCATGACAAAGCTCCATTTCAAAGCTCATTGAGTAGAGAGTTGCAATCTCTTCTCCACATTCAGCACAAGCTCCTGCTTTGAGCACAGCTACTCGATGTTGAAATTTAAGCATTGCAATGTGCTTTCGGTATTGTTTTTGAATCGTTAATGCTGCTTTTTCCTCTTTCCAAGCATCTTTACATTCTTGATAATGCTTCCAAACCACGTATCCTCGAAAGAGTGCTTGAATTTGAGTTGCAACTTTGGTGCGGAATAAAAAACAAACAAGTCGATGCCACTTGAGACTTCGGTACCATCTTCCGATATAATTGCAAGCGATTTTCAGCTCTCGTTCTCTTTTAACTCTTGGTACGTAAATATGACGAGCTAGAAATCCACGAACATTACGTTGAATGCAAATAGCACGACGTATTCGTTTACACTGCAAACAACCACGGTGGATTCGTTTAATACTGAGCCTTTGATGAGCCCACTGCTGAAGTTTAATTGCCATTTTATGCTCGAGATGAATTTGTAAAGCAGCCCATCCAAACTTTCGGGCAATGAAGTTATGCCAATATACTGATAATCTCACAGCCATGCGCTTTTGGCAGTAAATAGTTTGTGCTGCATTTTGAAATTTCTTTACTTGGTACTCGTGATAACTCTCTTGGATCAATCTGGCTGCAGCATTTTTGGCTCGTTGTTGCTTGCGTAAAATGTTTTTGGCTAATGCAATTTGTCGACCATGAAATCCTCGCCAATTTGATTGAATTACTATGGAGGCTTTGGTATGAAGTTGGTGTCTTCTTTGTCGTAGCCATTTTTGATGTATTTGGTGTAGTCTTAAATTACGCTGAAGGCAAAATGCTGCTTGGTTTTGTTGCTTTAGAATACGACGTTGATTTACATACCGTCGATCACGTACACCACGCCAAACCCTTTGTATTAAAAGAGCTCCTGCTTTCCAGCGTTTGTAGAGTGCTAATTGCAGAAATCTTTTAGCAACGTGTTGAATAGTTCGGGCTTTTCGATTGAGACGAAGTCTTAAAAGACAACGATGTGCTAAAAATCCTCGTACCATCCATTGAATCAAAGTAGCACAACAAAAATGTCTTTGATCAATGGCACGTAATCTTCCTTTTAATCCTCGCCACACTCGCTACATTTTAATGTAAATTTCAAAATGATAAGTATGACAACACCTGAATTTCAATAGTTGCAGCTTCATATTCAATTTGCTTAGTTTGAACTACATGAGCTTTCCACATTGGCCATGCAAATGTAAAGTATTGTAATTGCCATTGATTAAATAGTTTTCGGGCATGAACTTTATGTGCTTTAGCAATAAAAAATGCCAATCGTTGTGTTAATGTGTTTTCCAACTCTCGAAAATGAAATTCTTTTGGTGTTGGAATTGTCTATCTCAATTTTCTTTATTAACAATTTGTAAAGCCTTACCTGAAGTATTTGAAAAGTAGTTGTTTTAAATCCATATACTTGCACAGCACGTACCATTGCACGATTTTCATGTCGTCCTAGTTGTAAATCTTGAAAATTTTGTTTTTTAGCATTCTCCAAATCCCATGTTGATCCTACAATATCATCCAAATTTCATCTTAAAATCAATTCTACCAAAGAAAGTATGTCCAGTGTGAGTATTTCTAACAACATAAATCCCAGGATTAATTTGATTGCTGCTTTGTTTTCTTTCAGTAATTCTTTTTACTTGAAAGCGTTGACATTTAGGAAATGAAAATTGAATGCTATCGTTAACTTTTGAACTTTGGTTTGTAGTATCTACACCCAATGAGTAAATAAAAAAATTCATATATTACGTCGAATTCGTGGTAATTTCTTTTTCAAATGATCTACCAAGCATCAAAAGCTACCTAAAGATATAAAAGACGTACGATAATCC